>CAJHUC010000838.1:0-146458 GCA_905146915.1 Ostreobium quekettii | reverse complement strand
CTTCTCCAAAGTCAATATGGCCCTTTGCTGCGCACGTGCCTGCACTTTTTCCTTGCTAATCTTGATACCAAGACTTCCACCAGCTGGAACTGCATCAGGGACAGCAACCATCACTGCATTTGCAGAGACATCTGAATGCAACCCACCATGTTCGTGTGCTCCAGCTCCTGCCCATTCTCTCTCATCATCATCATCATCATCATCATCAGACAAATCTATCTCCATGTCACTACCGGAATCCCCATCGGAAATTCTGGACTTCCCCAACTGGAAGTTCTGTCTTCCGTGAAATCCGTCATCATCGTAGCCGCCCTCATCGTCGTCAAAAAAAATCTTTATTGGTTGCTTGGGCATCACAGCAGATCTACGCACTGGGCGCTTTGATACTCGTGCTGGCCGACAGTTTGTGCAATAGCGCCTCAAACAACAGCCTCCCCATTGCAAATGCCACATGAGCAGGATCCGCACCATGCATGCATAGGGACATTGCAGCCAAGGCAACTATGAATGCCACTGACCCCAGAACTGATTCGGCAGACTGGGCACACCAGTTGTGCAGCCACCGCTCACCCGCGATGATCACAACAATGCCGTCACGCTGCTGTGCCGCCACGTTGCTGCGCCGCCACGTCGCCAAGCCACCACGCCGTCAAGTTGCCACCCTACCACGTTGTCACACCACCCCCCCACCACGCTGCCACCCTGCCACGCTTCCACACTGCCATGCTACCACGCTGCTGCGCCGGCGCACTGCCACTTGACGGCGCCGCCACAGCGCCGGCAGGTTATTACATGAGGCCATATTGGTTAAAACTGCAATTAAATGTATTAAAACAAAGTTGACCCAATAGCGCCCCGGCCCCCAATAGCGCCCCCCTTGTGGCCATGTCACGGGGGGTGCGCTATATAGGGACCCCTACTGTAGTGGGTGACTGAATGGAGACATTTCCTGTGAACACTATATAGTTGATGTGGTTGTCTTGTAATGCATCTGCTTGTGGCATCGCTTCCTGTGCCTGAGGAGCGACCGTGTGCGAGCGTGCGTGAGGGCGTACGGTTAACCCGATACCTATAATGTGAGTGACTGGGCATGTGGCAAGACGCACAACCAGTTTCACCTACAACAGGCCTACTGGCCATGCATGTGTCTACTCCCATATCACCGCACTGGGACGGGGATGTCCCACCTCCCTGAGGGGGAAGAATGTTACACACATTAGCCTACTACTAGTCCCTTGGTGTGGGGGACGCCCTGCCCCCAAGGTATGGTGACATTTCCCAACCAGATTATAGGATACTATTAAATATGGGAGTAGGTCAGGGTGGTCCCGCCTAGGTCCCCGTAAGGGCCTATATGCCCGGCAAGGCGGGTCCGTGGTTCAAAGAGGGCAGGAACCAAGAATCCTCATGTATTAGATATGAAGTTCATCTGATTGTATATTCAATCTCTTATTGGTTCTAAGTCGTGGTCTTTTGTGAAAGGAACCCCTAGGTTGCACTGAGCCTATTTGTAGGATACCGCACTATTGCTTGCATGTAGCTCAAAAAATCTGAAAGCCATTAATGGCTGTCAGAGTTTGTATAACATTTTGAACATTGACTTGCATTGTCAACATCTCTATGGCTGCAAGCATCTCAACGACAAAGTACTCCCCATATGCAAGTTGAATCGGCTTCCGAGCATATTATCTACTGAGTGGTTGATTTCCGTTCCCCCACGTTAGTGTTGTAGAGTGACTTGTGCTACATCAAAGATTTTGGAGCAGGCCGCCCAAAGTGGTCTTGAATTGTTATTTTGGTAACACTCAAGTGTCTTGTCCCCAAGACTTCTGAGGATAAGATGCTTGAGCACTACCAAGATTGGCCGGATTTCCTCCAAGTCGGGTAGGAACTTATCTGCCTTTTCAGGCACCCCAATAATTTGTGTCTTCCTTGAGGCCAATTCCCCCTCAACACAACATTTGTGGCATCGACACCATTATTCCAACCTGCATCTCTACTTCCTCAACTTCTGTTGGCACTTTGTTTGCCACTTACTAGGGTACATTGCAGAAATGGCCCAGCCCCTCTGGCTAGACTAGATCCAATGCCCCAGACGCTCTCCTAACTAGCCAGAGTTGGGGCCAACCAATTTCCCTACTCTGCTACTAGGAAGTGTCCTCACTTCTGGCGGAATGTTGTTTCGCCTCCTGATCCATCTGATTGGCCATTGTCCTCAACTACTTACTGGTGATACGAAAAGTTTGTGGGTGTGGGGTTCCTGCCCTCTTTGAGCCACGGACCCACCTCGCCGGGCACCTAGGTCCTTACGGGGCACCTAGGCGGGACCACCCCTCCTACTCCCATATCCATATAAGTATAATGGTTACCGTAGGACAAGGAATACAATACGATCTTGGGCAGGGCGTCCCCCACACCAAGGGCCAGTAGTAGGGCGTCCCCCACATTAGGCCGGTGCGCGTAACATTCGTCCCCCTTAGGGAGGTGGGGCGTCCTCGTCCCAATATGTGGATATGGGAGCAGAAACTTTATGTGTATGTGAATAGAACTGGCTGTGCGATTTGCCACATGCCCAGTTGTGAAACACTACACAGTTAAGAATGAAGAGAAAGAGTGGTTGTTTTTACATGACCTCCCGGTCTTCACAACCCTCATTAAAACTCTTCCTCAGCCACATGGCTGGAATGTTCGACCTCCCGGCCTATGATCTGCGACCCCGAGAATGGGAACCACCAAATGCCTATGCCGGTGTGCGTCGGCTTGGTGCGGGACCTCGTCCTTGCCCGCGGCCATGCACACGCACAGCTCCACGAGAGGCCGGCACGAGCGGGTCGTCAATATCTAATCTTTCTCCATTCAAGATCGCAACGGACATGGCGTTCATGTGTCCGAATTGCGTCTTGGCACGGGGAGCGGTGTACCCAGTGTTCTTCTGGGCCTATCTCAGGAGAACCTGTCAAAGCATAGTCACACATGAGCATGCCTCAGTATGTACATCCCGTACTCTCATGCAGTTTGCATTCGCATCACAGGTGTTCTGCCATTTTCAAATGCTTGAGCCAGTTCCTGTGCATTTGCAACTGATTTTGCTGATTCCCAACTGTTATGCTCATGTCCATATCCCAGCCATTTGACAAGGTACTCAACATAGTTTTTGCGTCTCCCACGCTTTTTAACCCTTTTGTCAAGGATACGTTCAACTTCATACTCCAGTTCACCTTCGATCTCGATAGGTACTGGGGGTGGCTGTACTCTGCCACTTGCCTTATAAGGCTTGATTTTCGATACATGAAATACTGGATGTATCTTATGCATGCTTTCCGGGAGTTCTAGTCGATATGCGACAGAACCTATCCGGTCGAGGATGGTGAAGGGCCCAATCCACCTCGGTAGTAACTTTCGAGTTCCAGGGTGCTTGAGGGTGATATGTTGTGTTGAAAGGAGGACGTCATCTCCTTTATTAAATGACACATCCCTCCGATGGCGGTCAGCATGCTTCGACTGCCTATCTCGTGCTTTTTCCAAGCACGCCCTGGCCTCTCTCAGCGCTGATTGGACACGGTGATCAAATCGTGTCACTGCTGGTAATCCCTCCATGAGGGGTATACCGGACTGCCTCAAATAAGGCTGTTGTGCCCTTTCAATGGCTACTGCCAAGCCGCGGGCATTCGGATTGTCATAGCCCTTTAAAGGCTTCCGAATTTGCACACCAAGAGCTAAGGGACTCTTTGGGTGCCTCCCGTAATTCAGATAGAACGGGGTTTCTTGGGTGGAACTGCTTTTCGAGTTGTTCATTGCAAACTCGGCCATGGCTAACAGTTCATCCCACGCGTCATGGTCAGAACGCGTATAACTGCGTAAGTAATCCTCCAGAACCCGATTCATGACTTCGGTCTGGCCATCCGTCTGTGGATGGTACGCAGTGCTCATGTTGAGCTGAATCTTCCACCTCTTGGCCAGGTACCGGTAAAACCT
Organism: Ostreobium quekettii; assembly: GCA_905146915.1. Taxonomy (NCBI): domain Eukaryota; kingdom Viridiplantae; phylum Chlorophyta; class Ulvophyceae; order Bryopsidales; family Ostreobiaceae; genus Ostreobium; species Ostreobium quekettii. The sequence goes on along the minus strand of CAJHUC010000838.1, from coordinate 142,483 downwards.
GGAAGTGAACCGAACGTCTCTGTCGGACACTATCTGAGAGGGGAGGCCGTGGTGCCTTATCACATTCTGCACCAACAGGTCAGCTACTCCTTCTGCGGAGAGCTCGGTGGTCGTGGCTACTAAGCGGACCATTTTGGTCAGTCTATCGACAAATACGACGATAGCATCATGACCTCCCTTAGTTTTTGGTAGTTGAGTGATGAAGTCCATGGACAATTCGGTCCATGGCTCCCCAGGAATGCCCAATGGTTGTAATAAGCCTGGGGTCTTTTGACGAGGATACTTAACCTGTTGACAAACCAGGCAAGTATCGACGTACGACTGTACTTCTCGTCACATTCCTGGCCACCAGTAATGCCGCTGGACCAAGTCCAGGGTCTTGGCTTGACCAAAGTGTCCCGCACTTGGATGGTCATGAGCCAACTGGCAGATCTCAGTCCGCAGACTGGCAGGTATATATACCTGATTGCCTCGCAGCCACAACCCGTCTGTACAGTGCATCTCTTGCTGCTGTCTTACAGACGTAAGCTGGGGATCTTTGCCATAGGCCTGACGGATCCTGGAGGCTAGATCTTTGGCCTCTACCATCTCTCCTGCCTCTCTTTGGCTTCCCCGCTTATTCACTACTCTTAAGCCACATACAACCAGTTGACTTTTCCTCCTCGCTACCTGCTCATCCGGCGATGGAGGAATACGAGAGAGTGGATCAGCCACATTCTTTCGTCCTGGGCGATATTCCCAGTCAAAGTCAAGCTGTTGTAAGATTTCCGACCACCTGGCCTGTCTCCGGCTCAGCTGTGGTTGTGACTTAAGGTAGGTCAACGGATAGTGGTCCGTCACCAGTTTGAAGTGCGTTTCTTCAAGGTAACACCTCCACAACTGGACAGTATGGACTGAAGCTAACGCCTCCTGGCGTGTAATGCTGTAGTTCAACTCTGCTGGGAGGAACTTCCTGCTCGCGTAACAAACAGGGTGATTGTCCTGCATTAGGACTGCCCCTACAGCAGTTTGCGAGGCATCTGCGATGACCTCGAATGGTCTCTCAGGATCTGGCATCTTGAGCAATGGAGTTGTGGTCAAACACTCCTTTATGTGCTCGAACATTGATTGACACTTCGACGTCCACTCCCACTTGCCATTCTGTTTGGTCAAGTCTGTCAAGGGAGTCGCCATTTTCGAATAGCCTTGAATGAACTTTCGAAAATAGTTAGCCAATCCAAGGAACTGTTGTACGTGCTTCATGCACTGAGGTACCGGCTAGTTCTTCACCTTCTCGATCCCTTCGGGATCTAGGCGTATGCCTTCTTGAGACACAATATGTCCCAGGTAGGAGATTTCCTCCTTATTGAACTGGCACTTGTGCATTCGACAGTATAGCTTTTGCTGTCGCAGCACTTCTAACACCTGTCTTAGGTGTCTTATATGCTCTTCAGCAGTTTGGCTAAACACCAGGATGTTGTCCAAGTAAACTAGGACGTGTTTGCCAATTTGGTCACCAAATGTATGGTGCATTGTCTGCTGAAATATCGCAGGGGCATTCGCAAGTCCAAAGGGAAGTACCTTGAACTCGTACAAGCCCAATGGCGTGACAAACGCCGTTTTGGCACAATCAGCCTTGTCGATCCGCAGTTGGTAGTACCCTTGTTGCAAGTCTATGGCCGAAAAGACTTTGGCTCCTTGCAACTGATCCAACAGGGTATCTATCCTTGGGATCGGCCACTTGTTCTTGATCGTGGCTTTGTTCAATGCCCGATAATCAATACACATTCGGAGGCTGTCATCCGGCTTGGGTACAAAGAGCACGGGGGCCCCGAATGGGCTGCTGCTCTCCGTGATCAGACCTTTTCGCAACAGATATTCTACCTGCGATCTGATCTCCTCCATTTCTTTTGGGCTGTACTGGAAAGCGGGTCGCTTAACCGGTTTGGTCCCTTCCTCCAGTGGAATGGTCAACGTTACACCCCTATCCCGGGGGAGTCCCTCAGGGAGTTCGTCAGGAAACAAACCCTTATACTCCTCTAAGAGGGAGGTGATATGTGCTGGTGGAACAACATGAGATGTAGTCAACCGATCAGAAGTGGCCGAAGGGCCTGGTGCATCCCCCTCAGGGAGATCGCCGACCCGGCGAACCAGAACCAAGCGTAATGGAGAACCACGCTAGTAGGCTCGATGAGCAAAGCCGAATGAACACAAACGACTGATCCGGGTCGGGGAGGAAGGGTGATCCGTGGGGGGAGAAGTACTACGAAGAGTAATCTCACGACCACGAGAAACCACACGGATCTGACCACGACGATAGTCAATGACACCGGCATGCTCATAGAGCCAATTGTCGCCAAGAATGATGTCATAATCGTCATAGAGGTCGATCACCATACAATGGACTGTGTCCTTATACCCTTGAATTGTCAAGGGGACATCCACAACACCTAAGGTTGGGAGAGATGTACCATCCGCTAAGAGAACTTCGTTCTCAACGGGAAAAGGATCTTCCCGCGGAGGAGTGGAGAACTCCGTGGGATCCACAATGCGTCGCGTCGCTCGGGCCAAGCGGCGCAGGCGATTAAGGCGACGAAGCTGTTGATTAGACAGCGCATGTGGAGGGCGTGGCGTTAGGCCTAACCAACGACAGCAAGTCGGATTGATATAGGCGGTGCCAGTCACCCCCGTGTCAAAGAGAATGGAGGCGGGCTGATGCCCGACCTAACCGGTAAAGGTCAAACGAGGTTGGTCTTGTGAGACCCTTCGGATGCGGTGTTCCGCTGAACCCTCTGGGGGTTGATAATATACATTCACAGGCCAAGGGATGCCAGGCATCTCCTTGCGACATAGATGATCAGTTTGCGGTTGAGTAAACAACCATGTACCCTTTGGGTAATGAACAAGGGTGCGCAGCTGGCGCAACCTGGGATCGTCTGTGAATGTCTTCCATGCTGGAAGAAGTATACATGCACCGACATGTGTAGGTGCTTTTTCTCTTTCAGCAAAATAATGATCCAAGAATGGCGCAGCATTCTGGAAAGGTGGATTGATCCACATGAATTCATGCGCGAGCGGTTTCCGAAGGAAACTGTTAGCTCGAGAACAATATCGCTCACAAAGTGCGTTGTCCCCATTCGGGTTTGCACATGCATCAAGTGTGAAACGATAAGCAACCAGTGCTTGTATGTGCTGGAAATGCACAGGGTTCAACATGCGATCAGAACGATCTGCTTCACTGTGCTGACCCCTTGGGGTCGTTCCCGGCTGTGCGGGAGTGTGAGACATTTTCATCACACGATTCACTGCAGTCTGTGCAGTTTGCACTTTCGGAACAGGAATCACTGGTGTTGCACTCATTCGCACATTCATGGGTGCAGTTTGCAGTTTCACACTCGTGATATTATGCTTCCGCATTGCCAAACACAGTTTGGTTGAAATTCTGCATGCAGATGGTCGCGTTCAAGCGGGACTCACCGGCATCTGCGGGAGTATTCCACGCCCTTCGCATTCTCCATGATGGCCTGCTGAAAAGGGCTTAAAACATCTAAAGCAGCGGCCGGCCCTTTTCAGCACTTCCACCGTAGTGGCACGTAACTGCGCACTATTGGTGACCATCTTGCCCTCCAGTGGGTCGTGGATTTCGGCCAGCGGCTCGTATTCCCGCTCCTTCTGGGGTGCCTGCAGATTCATTGTTTCAGCAACACGAGAATTTTTGTAAGTCATGCCTCCTTGACCTCTCGGCCTATTATTCAAAACTAGTTTACCACGACGATCCACTTTCAGTGCGTGGTATTTTTGAATAACTCGATTAGGGGCAAGAAGAGTACTCGTGTGCGGTTTGCCATTCCGGCTTTCATTTTGACGAGAGCCATATGCCTTATATTCCTGGTCATATGTTGGTCCCACTTTGTACAAATGTGCCCTCAGGCTGGCATAAGTGGTCCATTGCCCATCATCTTTATTCAAGAGACATTTCCTCTTGATGTCTGGACGAAGTCCAGTATACAATGCATGCAACTTGGAAAAATCATCAAGTTTGTTCTCACACTTGAGAAACATTTGTTCCAAGAGCTGCATGTATTTGATCGTATCGGGACCCGAGGTCCCTGCCTTTGTAAAGGCTGCTATTTCCGACCGAATTTCGAAGTCGGAACATTTATGATCATAAAGTGTCTCCATGCCATACTTAAACTGTTCCCATGATAGTTGAAAGTCTGGCTGCGAGAGCACTTCTGCATCAATTGTTATCCCCCATATATGCCCTAACTGGGCTAGTAGGCCGTGTTTCACTGACTCTTCAAGAGTGTTCAGTGCTATCCATCCCCATTGTGTCCGGGGTGCCATAGTGGTTTTGAAATACATAATGATTTTTTGCAACCACTTGGTCAAGGCCTGTTTATCTTCATTCCATTTAGGGGGTTTCATGCCCTGATTGTTCATCTTAGGCATGTTCATGCTCACCTGAGCTTCCCTTCCGGGTTGATAGTAAACCGGCGCATAAGGTACCTCTTGCGCCGCTGCCAAATAGGCTTGTCCGGTGTAACCTGGTCCTAGGGGATCGTACCCCTCTGGAGGCGGGGGAGGCCCCATTTCCGCCCAATGTGGCTCAACAGCCTCAGCAGCCTCTACTCCAAACAGGAATTCCTCAGTTGGAGGCTCCTAGGTCTGGAAGTGGCTGGGCGGATAGTCATACACCCTCTCGTAACTTCCCGATCCCCCAGGATGGGACGGGTCCTCGTACACGGGTGTTGGGTGCTCCTCCACACGGGGTCCCCTTCCGGGTTGATATGCCCTCCCGGGCTGAGCCATCACTCCTGGCTGTGTTGCCATCCCTAGCTGATAATATTGAATTGGCGGGTACACCGCAGGCTCCTGCGCAAATGGAGACATCTCCTGCAGCCTCTGGATCTTCTGCTGCGTAGTTGGCACTGGAGGCTATGTCACCCGCTGTCCAGCCTGCCCCATTGTATAAGGCCTCACCGGTTGTCTTAGCGCCATTTCAGGCTGAGCCACTGGACGAACCGGTGGGGAGGGACATGCCTGCATCGATGGTCCCGGGGGCATTTGAACCGGTCCCTCTTTGGGGACTTTGCGGCCAGTTCTTTGAATGGCCTGCCACTCCGTGGCTGCTTCATGACCCTCTGGCACGTATATCCCCAGTGCCGACTGCTGAGCATCAAAGAGGCCACGCAGTTTCACTGGTGTACGTTGGAGGGCGTCCCTTGGGCCGTGTTCACGGTAGGGGGCATGGCCCCCACGGGGATGATAATACCCCTTAAAGTACACCCCTCCATGAGGGTCGTGGAAAGCACCCAGCGTATCCCAGAAACCCCTCCTGTCCTGAATAACAGGGGTGTGTATTACTGGGGTTGATCTGGGAACTTCGTGCAGCACCTTTGCCCGACCACGTTGTTCAGCCGCCATTTGCTGGGCACGGCGTTCCTGGTAGCCAGGTCCCGGCAGCGTCGGTTTGTACTGCAGTTCCTGCCATCCCTTTGAGACCTGCTTCGATTCTTGCAGTTCCAGATATGCTGCATAGTCTTCATCCCCCATCAAGGAACGAAGCTGCACAGCTTTCTCTGCATCCGCCTTTGCTTGCTGCAAAGCGGCTTCCTGCCTTTGCAGGACCTCATATGTCTCCCGTCTTTCCCGGGGAATTGGACTGGCAGGTTCACCTACTGAACTGAGATACACAATCTCATCGTTACCAGCAGAGTCACCAACTTCTGCACGGTTACGCAACTGTGTATTCTTAACAGGTTTCAACAAGGGCAATTCAACAAGAATATCACCTGTGGCTGGCCTTTGCGGGCCTTTGGATCTCTCCTTAGCCTTTTCAGGCTGATCTCTCGCCTTCATAGGCGGGTCTTTCTCCTCCGCTGGCGATTCCTTCGCCTTTGCCTTCCCAGGCTGGGACTCCTTCCCTGGCGTTTCCTTTGCCTTGGGACCGCTGGTCACCACAACCGATGGCGATGCCTGTTCCGGTTGGGTGGAGACAAAGCGGGCAGGGTGGTTTACACCACTGTCACTGCCGCTACTGTCCTACTGATCGGCCCAGCGTTTGGAGGTCCCCTCCTTCATGGCAATGCGGGCGAGAGCCTTGGCCTACTCGGCTGGGTCCAGCTCGTCGGCCGGCGGTTTAGCCTCTAGGCGTGGTGCCTTTTGGCTGCCTCCTGCAGAGAAAAACCGCTTGATTTCAGCCTTACGCTGGCGTTTATGAGCTCGTTTACGCTCATACTTGTCGGGATTCAATTGACGATCCCGTTCACGCCTCAGCGCTCTCAGCTCTCTCCGCTGGTCAGCCTTTCTGGCCTTTTGCTCGTCCAACTTCTTGGCACGAGCAAACCGATCTCGGTTACGAATGCGTCGTCTCTCTTTCTCCATTCTGTGCACTTGTGCACGGGTGGACATATCCCCCGGCATTGGAGATGCACAAGATGAGAACGACAATTCCAAGATCTCCTCCCACCATTCGTGGGGATCATTGGGGTCCGGTCTCTCTGGACTCCCCTCGCTCAAATCCCATGGTTCTGGGATATGTCTGAGCGCAAAGGCCATTTTTTCTGGCCAGTTTGGGTCCTCTTTGGCAATCTGATCTACCATTCTAGGACAATACCACCTTTGAATTCTCACCAGTCTGGCGGTGGTTAACCTTTCTCCAAACTGGTCGGCGGCCATCCGCCACCCTTTGTCAAGCTCATCGACAAGATTGCTGTGGAACTTTGTCCACATTGCACGGCACGGTGGTTGCCGGCTATATGGATCTTGAGTGTCTGGAACGAATTCCAGCACTTTTGAGCTTTCACCAGGCCCCCATTCTGGCAACGCAGGCCTCCGGGGGCTCCAGTTGTGGCCTCCTGGCCTTGGTAAACTTTTTCCGCATACAGCTTGAGCGCTTTCTGTGAGCGACTCATCTCCCGTCCCATCCAATCCACTAGGTGTTCTAATGTGCATCTGGGATTTGAGCCGCAGCTCCGGGATCTTGACCTTCCGGCCTTGTCTTTTCTCACTTCGCCCTAAGGCTTTGGCCTCCCGGCCTTTGTATGGAGATTTCTCACTTCCCATCGGCCGCTCACCTGGCGATGGGCTCTTCCGCTTTGGCCGCTGTCTGCCGGCAACCTTCCAGTCGCCCTCGGCTTCTGGAATGGTTGGCATGGGTAGTTCCGACGGGTTGGGGGCCCTCACAACCTGCGCCGCCTGTTGGGCGCTTCTCTCTTCTGCCTCCTGGGCCCACTGCTTTTGCTTCAAGAGGTGGTCGCTCAACGCCTTGACTTGGTCTTCAGCAGAGGTTTTGGCTTCTTGTGCCTCGCGGCTTTGCTGCTTCGCCTTCTTCATGGCCACCTCTTTTTCCCGAGCTCCTTTTTTGGCCTTGTTGATGGCGATTTCCAGCGAGGCGATTCTCTCAGCGGTGTCTTCGTCCCGCTTCTCCCTCGCCTTCTTGGCAGCAGCATCCGCCACTTGTTCCAAGAGCTCCATGATACCAGGGGTCTGCAGCAGCGCCGCCATGGTCCCCTTATCTTGCTCTTGCTTCTTCTCTGCCGCCGGTGGGGCACTCGCTTCCCCCATCAGTTCATCTTCCCTTACGGGTGGCGAAGTGGCTGTGGAGGGTCCAGCCATGTCCTCCCGGACTTTTACTCCTCCTTGCCCATCCCGGGCTTGAACTTCACCAACCGAGGTCGGTGTCCCCTCCCGGGGTGTACCAATCTCACCCGACGTATTGGGGGTACCCTTGCGAGCAGATGTGTCTGATTCCTCGGCCTCCATTGCGGAGACCGGGGAGGGAGCCCGCCGCTCCGAGCTTGCACGTCCGCCCAAGCGGAAGCGTGGTCGCCACCCTCAGGTGGCTCCGAAACCAAATGATACGAAAAGTCTGTGGGTGTGGGGTTCCTGCCCTCTTTGAGCCGCCGACCCACCTCGCCGGGCACCTAGGTCCTTACGGGGCACCTAGGCGGGACCACCCCTCCTACTCCCATATCCATATAAATATAATGGTTACTGTAGGACAAGGAATACAATATGATCTTGGGCAGGGCGTCCCCCACATCGGGCCGGTGCGCGTAACAACTGGTGGCCAAGACAGCCACTTTAAGCTTACCCCAACCCCGTCCTCACCCTCTCTATCCAAACCCGCTAGTTTGGTGCCCCGGGTGGTGAGTGGATGTAATCGGCTGTGGGGGACAAAATGGATCATCTTACCCTTGCCTGCCATGAGATTCCTATCAATGTCCTAGGGGATTCTACAAATAATGCAGGTGATTAATCTTGGATAAGTTCTGGTCTCTCATAATGAACTTGGTTGGTTTGTATTCTATATGTTGGAATGTCCTCCACTACTCCCACCTCTCTTTGACTTCCCTGACTGCTTACCACCATTTCCCTTTTTGGTTGCCGAATTCTTGTCCTTCTCAATTTTTGAGAATTCAATTGCCTTCTCAAGGCATGCAACCAGGTGTTTTGCTTTAGCCAATGTTTTAAGGGTGGCCTTGGTATCTTCCAATTTACTTCCTCCGTCCAAAATTAATTGTGATGATTTTACTTGGAGATAGGCTAAAAATAGTATTTATGAAGCTAGGTTTGGCTAAAAAACGCAAATACGCTAAAATCAGCTTATTTAGGAGCTCTCAATATTGATAGGCTTTTGAAATGTCCAATTCCGTGTAGAAATAGCGAAGTTATAGTTAGTTGAAGTTGCAGTACTTTAGCATGGGATTCGGACCCATAGGTAGAAGCATCGGGGATTATACGGAGCTGATTTAGGTGAATGGTGGGCGGAGACACGTGCGCATAACACCTGATGGTATATTATATACTGTTGTATATCGTCCTGTCTTAATGTGACCGTGAGGGACCCACGATCGGGCATCGTGCACATGCGGGTCCCGAAGCAGGCGCATGCAAGTCACGTGTGTAATCGATCTTTGGCCCACTGCCTAGTCTCTCCACAACAAACGAGCCATCGCCTGGCTGCGCCTCCATCCGCCGCATACAGCAGACCCCGGGGAACGATCCCCATTCATGTTGGGGCCCACCGCGCATCCGAAGGAACAAGCGCCCCATTACCGCCCGCCAAGTATGGTGGAGAGGGCCGGCTGTAACATCACCAGCTGAGTGGCATGGCGTGGCGACCCCGCAAGCTCCGGAAACTAGTGGCGCCCTTCAGGGCCGCAACATTAATTGTCCTCTATTTAAAAGACAAGTTTTATTACAATAACGACTTTAAAATCACAAATGTAGTTCAAAGTCGGAAAGATTGGGTCCCAAAACCCTTAACTACCAGTTTTCAAGAAAAAGCAAGTTAGCCCTGACCTCTCTAAGCAGCCCCCAAACTACCCCTGGCTTTGTCAAGAAAATGTGCGTTCACTTTCCAGGTCCACGGGAGATCCCGCGGATCTGCGCTGCTCCCATCCCAACGTGAGGCACAAGGAAGTCGTTGCTCCCATTGTGGTGAAGCGTGGCATCAAACACATGGAACAGGGCCTTGGGATCGTGATCGTAGAAAGCCGTTGTCACGGCATTGATCACGTCTTGCAGATTTCCACCGTCCTTGATCTTCAATGCACGAACTTGCAAAGAGTGGAAAGCCCCCAAGTCCAGCACATTGAAGTCTGGACTTTGTGCTGGCTACCGCTCCAAGGTTATGTTGTAACCTTCCTTCGAACACTCTGCCTCGATCTCTGCTTGTATCAATGACTTCACCTGCGGCTTGGCCCCATCGATTTGGACAACAATATGCTTCTTTAAGTGCTTGTAAGCGTCTCTGATGGTAGGGAAGACGTTTCCCACCATCACATCCTTCCACACATTGCCATCTACTAGAACCAACTTCAATTCTGTCTCCCCAGCAGCTCGATTCTTGCTGGATCGAGCTGCGATGCCTTCCCTAACAAAGGGCCAAATACCAACGAGTCCACCAAAGTGTGTCCTATTTGGCCGCTTATGGGGCCAGCCTACGGTAGCTAAGAACATCGCTTTCTTTATAAAAGCTTTGCTCTGTGCTTTGGGAGCACCTGGACGCCCATCTTCTGGCTGAGCCCAGATTTTTGGGAGTCTTTTATCATATAGAACCACTTTTCATCAATGTGGATCGTGTTCGCAAAATCGAGAAATTCCCACTTCCGACCAACTTTCCGCGTGTGGCTCGTAATCCAACGCAGCCTAGCAAGTCTTTGCTCATGCAGAAGACACGGCTTGATCCACCTTCTCAACCTTCTTGCCCCCATTCCCCTCAAGAGCAAGAAAATCGTCGATTTTGGCAAATCTGTGTTGGCGGCCATTTTGTGGATCGTTTGCCGCTTGATTGGGGAGATGGCCAGCACTTTTGATCGCACCTCATGGACAGCATTGGGGCGCCTTCCGCAGTTGCCCTGACGGTGGCGATGGAGGTCGAAAACTCCTGGCCCAGAAATCTGGGCCCGAAAGGCAGCTCCGATCCGCTGGATCGTCCTCGAATTACAGTCATAAATTGGGGCGAGTTCGGCGATCAGGCCCGCCGGAACCCGTTTTCTGTCGCCTTGCCTCTTCACCAGGACTGCCGCGACCTTCAGTCTGAATGGCGTTGAAAGTTCTTTGCTGGCAGCCTTGTTTCGCCGCCGCGAAGGCGTGCTCCTCACCATCACGAAAAACGGCCGTTTCGGTAACTTCGTTGAAAAACGGCGGTTTTCTGGCTGGAGGTCCCCTACTACAAAGTACTGCCAAAACTTCAATGCTTAACGGATTGACTTGAAATTTTGACCGTGTACTCCAAAAACATACCCTTAACTGTAGAACTGATTTCATTGAAAAATGAAGCTATTCAAAGGAGAAATAGGGTGCCAAAATTATAGAGGACAATTAATCTTGGATGGAGGAAGTATATGGCTACTGCAATCTAAGAATCTACTATTAAGGAACCATTTTTGTATCGTATCCTGGCACTTTATGCAGCAAAATTTTGGTGTGGTATCTATAGGTCCTGCATTTTCCCCCTTGCATTAGGACAGATTGAGGTGTTCAGTCCAAGCATGAATCTTACATATGGGTGACTCGAACTGCACCCAGAGGAGCATTTTAAACTCCTCAACCATCTCCAGCCTTTTATTCTTGCATGATGTAAGCTTGGCATCCCACCAAATGTGAGCAGGCCCTGATAGCAGTAGAATCATATAGACGATGGCGTAGTATGTGGAGCAGGTTACGGGTTCAAGACAATCTTCCATAGTCCAAAGCCACAAGACGACATCTTGCCCCTTGTCACCCGTGAAGACTAGAGGCTCCCTAGCTTTGATATGCATAAAAATGGGCTGCAAAATGGGTTTGGCATCACCAACAAAGGCTGTGAAAAAGCCCATGGTTCATCTGGTAAAGGTGGGGCATTGGGAGGCTTAGCAAGCTATTGCTGTGCCTACTGGAGCCTTGCACTCAATCTACTAGTGAAATTTGGGACAGGGTTCATCGGTCTGCACTGCATATGCAACGTCCTTGACTCGAGTTGTGATGGATGCAATTGTGACTTCAATATCTGAGGCCTAGTATGCACAGTCCGTAGTTCTTTTGCATTGTTCTCTACTATTTTGATGGCTTCCTTTAAGACCCAAAGCTGATCAAGGTTATCTTTAAAGCAATAATCTCCTTCTTAAATGGCTATTATGCTAGCTCTCATTCAGCCCTCTCTTTCTGGACCAGTTCAAGTGCCTGTTGATTATGCCTTTGAGAGGACGCAACCAGATTGCCCACACGCTTTTGTGCCTCTGCCATGTTTTCAAGCCCATATGCTAGGTTCAATACCATATTGGTCAAAGTCTGCTATCTCCATCTCTGAACAATATGCCATCTATTGTCATTGGTCTGCACTACTAGCACATTAGCAATCTGCTCCACTAGTGTACCAGATGGTCCCATTAGTTGTAGTACATGCCCTATCAAAATTGTCAATAAAACAACTACAGGGGGGTCTGAGAACAACCCCATGCTCATAAGCATTCACACTAGAGGTTGTGCAACTTCCTGCTAAACTGCAGACAATGCCTTAGTAGTGAGGGGAACCAACAATGGCAAAACCTCTAGATAGGAGCACACGTGCTCCTCTCCACCAAGTGCAGGATATCTTGGTATGACACCCACAGTCTCCAACTCCCCAATAGGTGCCGGTTACACTAGTGGTGCATCACTACCTTCCACCTCCTCAACATATCCTATGGCTGCCTCCTCATACTCATCCCACAGAGAGGCCAAGGTGTTTAAGGTCTCAAATACAGATATGGTGGAGTGTCATGCAAAAACAATGCAAAATTATAGGAAGTAAATAAGAGAATGAAAGAATCCCAGCATCCCTTCACAACTATGAAGAATTGACTAGCATTGATGCTAATACTGATATAGTAGGTAGACTAACCGCTAAGGAGTCCAATCATGGGGGCATCCTCGAGTGTAGCCCCTACTTGCTTACAATGAATCTTAGGATCCACCAAACGACGTATTCAAATTAGTGGGTACTATACTTCTCCAACCAACAAAGTGTCAAAGTGGCTTCACCACAACAGTTCTAGAACAGGCTTTACAACTAGGTTCTTTCTAGGTTAACAATAGGGAATTTAAGATTGCTCATCCCTCTGAAGAGAGGCCTCCCTGCCAATATCCTTGGGAATATCACCGGCTGATCAGACCTGAATCTTCCATATTCCCCATGCCCGGGAAAGACTACTCAAAAACGGTCTCCTAACATCCTCACCAACTAGGACACCTCAGGGTTACAGCTGCACCCCACCCGGATGGCGGATCACTGGTGGGCACAATATGCAACCCAGATGAGTCAGAAAATATGGGACTTGGTCCCTCCTCCCTGGCCACCTACTCTTTTAGGTGGAGCCTAGTAGTGTTCTATATACCTGACCTACTTGCACCCCCGTAACAATTGTGGGGTGGCCACCAACTTCTACCTAAGGTTAGCCTTTTTTGGGGATAAGGTCTATTGACACTAGGCAGGCTTGTAACCCTTCATAACTATCTAGACTGGCCCAGTACAAAATTCCTTGGCTCAACCCTTTGCCCCCCCAGCCTCCTGGCCAATTGCCCTAACAGAGTGGTGCAGCCCCCTAACTAACACCGGCCCACTCAGAGGGCTCTAAGCCTATTGCACTGGCACCCTATTGGCTGTGGTGAGGGGGTACATTGCTTTGGAAGTTGTAGGACTCATGGCCTGGTGCTCTAAGCCCCTAACGGCCTGTAGGGGTTACCAGCTCTAGTCATTGGGAACCGCTCTCCACCTACTCAAAGGCAATCAACTCCCTCAGCTACTCTAGTAGTGTCTTCTAGGAAGCTGCTCTCCACCTGCTGAGGGGCAAACAATCCCCCCCACCTACTCAGTCAAGTCACTAGAAGCTACTCTCCACCCATTGAAAGGTTTAATAAACTCTTCAATTTCTCCAAAATAACTGTTAAAAACCGCTCTCCAACTATGCAAAGGATCTATGGATCTCTCAGCTGCATGTATAAACTAGACTTATAAGCAAAAGCTCTTTTGGAGGCTCACTGTAGTGAGCAATCACCTTTCTCCCAGATATAGTATTTTGTAGAGCCACAAAATGGAGCCCGGTTCACCCATAGATTATGGAGGATCGCTACTCCCCCCCCACCCCAACACCCCACCACCCGTCTCCCAAGGTCGCTACCCGGCAAACCTTTTGTTTGCAATATATGGCGTGGGTGGCTTTCTGTCACTTCCCGCCATCACGATACTCGAGGGTTCCAATCATGCCTACCTGAACACCCACAACCCCGGGTCCCCTTCCACTTGCTCACTCCGCTCTCTATGCCCCTCCATAGGTTGGGCGCCCCCTAGTTTGCATCCCCCGTTGCCGAATCTCAACGCGGGTTCGTGGATTGCACTCTCTACTGCCAAGCCTGGAAGCCCCCTATGAGCGGCGCCATCCAATGCCTGATCCAATTCCAAATTCTTGTAGAATATGCCCCCCGCCATCAACGCCATCAAGCTCGGTGCGCGGATCATAAGCCAACACCCCCCCACCATCGGGCTAGAGGTGAGAAGTAGCAGAATGTACCCCCCTTTGCAAGGCTAGGGGCTCGATTTAGTCCGGACTCCCTTGCCAATTTAGCTAGCGCTATGAGGCGCCCACTTAGCTAGCCCGTTTTCTTGGATCTCTTGCAAATAGGGACCCTTCCCGCCATTGAGCCAAGTCCCCTAGCTCCCTTACGCTGCATGGCATGCTTCCACCTTCCACTTTTGCCGGCCCTGAAAACACTAGCATGGTTTTTGGCTTGACGTGTGGGTAATATGCCTGCCGCGGCACCCAATTCGGCTTGGATGGGCCTCCTCCATGGGATGGTTAGCAGGCGGTCTGGGGCGCTCGCTCCTTCAGGGTGCACAGTGTGGGTCTAGGTCTACAATTAGCCAGGTGTGAGGTAGTGGTGCACGTAGTGGGTGCGCGATGCCAGTGCGTCTTGCGGATGCAACCGCTCGGAGGCGAGTGATTAGCAAGAGTTACAATCAATCATGTATCGGGGTCACCCTTTGGCATGCCCAGCATTGCGTGACAATGAAGACAGTCTCACCGTAGAGATAATATCTCATCCCATAGTACGGTCGCAAAGGGGTATCTTAAATATTGTAACTTCTATTAGCTATAACTCCACTACCACTAACCTAAATGGAATGATTCAAGAACACATGACTTCCTAGTAAACTCTACTAAGGGATAAGAATATTCATTAATATTTATTATATATTCCAAATACTCATAATTAAAGAAGCATACTACCCCCTATGCTTTACACCACAAAATGGGTGCACACAAAGTGCCTAATTTGCGAAAAAATGTCCCCTTGCAGGTGCCCATTTCCACCACCCACGGGGGCCAATCTTGGTCCTATGGGTGTCAGAAGTGGGACCTAATAGGGTGCTGGACTTTGCTCAAAAAATGGTGCCTCGCGGGCGCCCACCCCTGCCACCCACGGCAACCAATAAAGGGCCATACAGATGCTAGGAATGGGCGCCTATGAGGCCCCATTTTGCAAGGAACATGGTATGTTGTAGGCGGCCATTCCACTACCTTCGTGGGCCTCGATTGGCTCCTGTGGGTGAACAGAAGGGGCAATTGCAAAGTGTTGTTTGTTGCCAAGAAGACAACGCCTTGCGAGTGTTCACTCCCGCCACCTAAGGCGTCCAATCAAGGGCTATGCGGGTGGCAAGAACCGGTGCCTGCGAGGTTCCATTTTTTCGGGAACATGTTGCGTCGTAGGCACCTATTCCACTACTTTCGCTGGTGTGGGGGGGATACTTAGTACAATATATATAAGAACATAATGGGGGAAGAGCAAGCTGGCCATAAACTGGCTTTGTATATTAGAATGGACGGGCCAGAGAAGCCCACTTTGTATCATAGAATAATGTACATTAAGGGAAGGATGGGAAACTGTTAGAACATGCTGTGTATAAGAACATGGTAGTGCAGTCACTAACAAGTTGTCACGGCTATGGGACAGGCTACAGCTTGGTGGGTCAGGTTGAAGCAATAGGCATGGGGATGCGATGATATTTGGATGACTCATCCTCAAGCATGGGAATTTAATTTTTGTATCTCAAAGCTTTTATCGCATTTACAATAAAGGTTGCTGACTCGATGATTCCTGAGAAAAGAAGAGCATTGATTCCAGACCATTGGATGAGAATACACTGCACAAAGTAGGTCTACGGCCATCCATAAAAAGCTTTAATGTGGGGGCAGCCATTTGGAGAATAAATGATCCGGGTAACCTGAATCTACATAGCCCTGCCCAGACATCGCTGGCACTGTTTACAACAAGAGAGCGGTGTTACCCCGTTGCCTACAGTTCGCACAACCACACATTGCCCCGTCTTGGTAAGAGGTGAGCAACTCGCCATGCACAATCTACAATACGCCTATGCACCACAAGGCAACAGAGATATCCGAATGACCAAATATCTGTGCATAAAATGGCTGTCTATTGCAGCAGAGCTTGGATTTCTTCCTGTTCGATTCCAGACTCGCATCTTCCGTCGGTGCACAAGCTGTAGAAGAGGCACAAACATATATCTTGGGTGGCATTGTGGCCATATATGTTTCTCAACGAAACATCTGCTCCTTTGTTCACCAGGACTTCTGTCACCCACGGATTCCCATAGATCGTGGCAGCCATCAAAGGTGTGAACCCTTCAACATCTTGCGCATCGATGTCGGCATGAGCGTCAATTAGCATGCTGGCAACCCTATCGCTCGACTCTTTGGCGCCTTGATACGCAAAATGGAGCGGCGCCCTGTGCTGCTTGTTCACTGTGCTATTAGGATCCGCACCGCTCTCCAGGAGAATCTCCACAACGGGTGGGTGCGCCATGTATGCAGCCCACATGAGCGGCGTGTGGCCGCGGTTTGTTTCCAGCTCCACATTTCCATATCCTTTGATCAAAAGGCTCACAACCTTCGGGTGACCTTCCATGGACGCCAACAGAAGCGGGGTGGAGAGGTTTGCCTCTCGCTGGTTCACGTCCGCTCCAGCAACAAGCAGAGCTCTCACGATCTCGAGTTGACCCCTTCGAGCTGCAATGTGTAGCGGCGCCTCTTTATTATTTCCCGACGTCTGGTTCATATCCGCTTCAGAGTTGAGCAGAAATCTTACGATATAAAGGTTGCCATTTCGAGTTGCAAGGTGCAACGGCGCCTCGTTGCTTTGCCCAGCTGTCTGGTCCACATCTGCTCCGGCATCAACTAGAATCTCCACGATCTCGGAGGAATTGTTTCCTGTCGCAAGATACAGTGGCGTCTCGTTGTATGGTACCGTCCCCTTGTTAACATCTGCTCCGGCATCAACTAGAATTCCCACGATCTCGAGGTAATTGTTTCTAGCCGCAAGGTGCAGCGCCGTCTCGTTGTTTGGCCCCCATGTGAAGTCCACGTCGCCGCCCTCATCTAAGGCAATTAGGACGCCCTTGGCGCTGCCTCTCTCAGCGGCGTTCCACAATCTCTGCAAACAAAACATTCTTAATTTACATCTTTGCGGTGTTTTTCTAGCCCTTGGTGATCCTGGCGGTCGCGGCCACTGCCATTGAGATATTCTAAACTACGAAGCAACCTGTTGTCCGCATCCTATAAAGATACAGGTACTGCGCATATTGTCTATGCTACAGGGGAGAAACGAATTGGACGTCAAAAGCATATTCTGAGGGTCTCCAACTTAGAAGCCATATTGCGTAATACAGGAAGTGGACGTAGCTTCGCTCATTGCACGCGTATCGAACAGCATATCTTGGATAACGAATATTCAGGAATATGCAGGTCATTAATTGAATTAACAATGGCGGAGGATGAATAGCTGCACCAAGGCTCCAGGCAATGTACATAGGAAATGGAAGAAATGGACGAATCCGAGAATTTCTGCCGCTCTCTGAACTCGGGGGTATCGAAACTTGGATGTTGCTCCTCGAATGTCGATCGATCACTCAATCAGTTAATCAATCAATTATTGCTTGGATGCCGAAAAAGCGAAAGGCCGCCATCCAGACAAAGCCATGCAACAAATAAAACTCAATAACAATTAGGAGAATATAGGGGCCTGCGGACACAGTGGTCGCTGTGAGGAGCTTCAGATGGAATATCATCGATGCAGGACGGCGGGTGGGGCTCCAGTGGGTGGCCGCCCAACTTGAGTGCGGTAGAGAACGAGGCCGAAGACTACTGCGACCGAGACCAGTGACAGCGCGTGCAAAGAGGGAGCAAGAGCGCAGAAGACGACCTACTACGCCCAAGGTGGCAAACAAGCGGTGAGGAATAACTGTGACGAGTTAGCAGAGCGCGCGTGGCGATCTGCAATTGCATTACACCCACATTTAGACATCAGTTGGCAATTTTTTTAAATTTGCAGCCAAGTTGACATGGGTGAGAGAGCTTGAACGCCGGGACGGGACGTTCCTGTGCAATTTTTTGTCAGACACGTTACCTGGCCGCTTCTGGATGTTCACATTCCATTTTGCCGGCTTGCCTACTTGCCGTTTCTGTGGGACACGAAGGGAAGATAGGGAACGCATTTTCCATGATTGTCCTAAGTGTTTGCAGGCCACGCTGCTGCATCTTCTTGAGTCTGCCAGACCCAGGATCAGGCTTGTTTTCCACGTTTACGTTTCCATTTTTGCTTTTACGGCTTTATGCGCAAAAACGCAAATTTGCAAAAGGGCCTTTTTTACGGCTATTTTTACGTTTTTACGGGTCCCTGCGACACCTAGGTTACACGATGAAATTTGGGTGCAATGATCAGTGCTCCGCCATCTCCAGCACCCGCAGCAAAATGTCTACATCGCACTTGGCAAGGGCGATGATGGGTTTATGAAAAACTCGTTTCCTGCTCCTTCCAGGGCGTCTGACTGTCACTCTCCGGACTCCGCAAGTATGCATGTACTGTCCTTATGTACACCAGGCAGATTTTACGTTGTATTTACGTATTTTTACGCACTTTTACGCGTAAAAACGTAAATACGATCAGTTTTTACGGCGTAAAAACCAAGCCTGCCCAGAACGTGCGCGAGTCTTGAATTGCAAATCTCTGCTTTGGCGCCTCAGGGCCTTGCAGAACTCGTGGGATTCTTGCGGCACGTTTGGAGAGCATGGCGCGAGGGAGAATAGGGTGCAATCACATTTCTTTCAACTTTATTGGTCATGAACCTTCCCTGGTGAAGGTGCATGGTTCGAGAGCTCGGAGCTGGTCACTCGCTACTGTGGCGATTTTCTAAGTACCCTCATCGATATGACCTATTTGAGGGCGTGTAATATTAGCTATTTGATTGACTGATCTGATCTGATGCAACGTTGTTTCAGCTTCTGAGCATGCCCTGGAATTTATAAGTTAATGGTGCACTGATTGCCTTGTTTTACTGCCTAATGTCGAGGGGTTCACCTGGAAAGAGCCGCCCTTGCTGCAATCCCCAATGTGCAAGCCCCCTGGCGTGTGACTGAGCCCGAACAGAGCTCTGAGCTGGGCAATGGTTAGCTGAGCTGGGATGACGTCTTAAGCTACATGAATCACCATTAAAGGAGATCTGAGCCTGGAACTCATCATCAGTATAATAATTCACCATCAGCGATTTTAGTCATGTACGTTCGTTCTGGTGGATTGCGCTGACGGGCGTTATTGACTTCATCACATTTTACTGATTACTGGATCACTATGGAGGGACGTACTCGGGACTGAGCGTGATTGTTGGGGACTGGACGTTGTTGTTGGGGACTGGACGTGGTTGCTAGGGGCTGAGATTGACCTGGTTGTATGGAATGAATGCTGTTGTATGGAATGTTGTATCATGCTGCGGACAAGTGTTGGAGAACTTGAGACGTTTTGGGACAAGCTCAAGGGGTTCTGAACGGGGATTACAGCTTTGGAGACTTCTGGAGAGGTTGATAGGACAGGGGACTGGGAACCCTTTTTGAAGTATCAATACACACTGGACAAACATTCTTGTAACACTCTTTCTGGGCCCACCATCGCTGCTGCGCGTGTGTCTTTGTTTCCGAACTGTCTTCAGACAATGTGTGTTGCATCGCGTTTCTTCTGTAGGGAAGGAAGCGACCGCGGTGTTCCCCGAAGACTGGGACCACATTCGACAACCATCAGCCTATTGTGGCGGCTGGCCTGTCACTTACGGCTCTGCAGCATGACAGGCCTAGTCTGCAACCGACTGGTGCAGCTAAGGTACATGGTTTACCACTGCACTGTCGTCCATGCCGTCCACTAAGGTGGTTTCGATTTGTTGTGCCATATTGTCCGGTTAAAAATAAGAACTTGTCGTATTGTTTGGTAATGTGGTGTGGCGTGGGGTGTGGTGGGGGGGTGGGGGCGGCAGTGTACCGTGGGTGCCGTTGCGGCCCTTTGCACATACCGTTGTGGCCACACGAGAGGAATGGCGCCAGCAGCAGGGCGAGCAGCCCTCGACGGGCAACCCAAGGCTTGGCGCGGTGGTGGAGAGCCACAGAATGGGTGATTGATTGTCACTCCGTGGGCGGCCATTCCCGCCGCTCGCTGTCGCTTGGACTGGCCTCTGCCGGTGACAGAAATGGGTGCCCGCGAGGCGCCACAGTTGCCACATGATTGCCGCCTCCAATCCAGCCCCCAGGCCACGATTACTGCTCCGTTTGTGCCCTCCCGCTCACTGGGCCTCGATGGCATCACCAGTAGAAAACAGCCTGATTGTGATGCCAGCTGCGATGTCATTTTGACACAAACTGATGCCATCACAGCCCCTTTTACGCAATCGCACTCACTGTGGCGGCATCAATCTGTGTCAAAATGGCATCGCAGCTGGCATCGCGAATAGGCTGTTTCTACAAGTGCATAGTATTAATTAAGTCACCAAATTCGGTGGAATCTCATCGCCATCGCCCGCGGGTTGGGTCCTAGCCAGGACTAGCTATGCTATAGCGCCCTGTGCCGGTGCCGACACCGGAAGCGGCGCTGGTCAGTCAGTGCCCCACGTGTCGGCACCCCATGGGCTTCCCGCGAGTTGGTGGCGGCAACTCAAAGCGCATTTGCAAGGTACGTGCGGACGCCAATGCAGTCCACCACAAAACTCAACGGCGTTGCAGGTGCACTAGCTTGCGGTGCATACAACCTGGCGAGGATCGATCGGAATCGGTCTTGCGCATGACCCGCCAATCGACATGGGCTGAGGGCGGGGGAGGGTACTGGGAAAGGTGGCTTTGAATTCCGCGCAGCACGAATAGTAGCAACGCCTCAGCGGCTCACTGAAGCCGCATAACAGGTTGCAGTTGTCCTCACTGGAAAGAAAGACGGCAACAAAGGATGCTGGCGGCCGTTCCAGAAAGCAGCAATCCACGGAGGCCCTTCCCGTCTGGGCTCAGCCAGAGCCAGCCAGGACTCAAGGCTCAGCCAGAGCCATAGCTTGCCATCTCTTGTGCAGCTAGGACGCTGACTTTTAATGGCCGATCGAGTGGCTCAAGGGGTACACACTCTGCCTGAGTGCCGGTGCCCATGAGGCGCTGCGGCCCGCTGCCACGCCGCAACCTCGCAAGTGATCGCTGACCGACGTCAATCGTCGGTTGCAACGATCGCGCAACCGTCGCGCGCGACACGCTCCCGCTGTTCCCGTCGTTGTGGTTTTTCCACGAAGGCCAGTTTGGCGTCCGGGTTCCGGGGTCGTGGCGCTAGGACCCGGTGGCGATGGTAATAAGATTCTGCTAAATTTGGTGGTAGGATTAGTCTCATCTTGGCCTCGATTGCCACTCCCTGCCGGCCCCCGGGCACCGATTCCCGCTGATCTGCTGTTGTTTTATGGACGGCAACATAGTTCCGTTAAGTAGCGGACGGCAGCGCCGAGCTCTGCATGGTTCTTGACAGCGCTGCAAGGAATGGGTAGCAGCTGCTACCCTTGTACATTAGGCAACTATATGCAGATCATGGTTTTCCACTGTGGAAAGTTTGCGTTACTAGAAAATGGACGGAGTCATGAGCTGGCTTTTGTTTTGGGAGAGGGAAGGTTTTCGGGACTTGGGGGGAGGGTGTCCTGTGTGGCACTGAAAAAAAACAATGAGATACAATTGTCAACTTTGTTCTGGAATTCATGTCCATTATCGCCTGTAAGGTGCAAAGGCAGTGTTTTGTCATCTTCACGCGAACAATGTTATCAAAGTATTTGTCAAATCCTTCCTCGAGGAAGAGAATAAAGGGTCGCTTGTATGATTTCATTGCTTGTGGCTGGACATAGGATTACTGTTGTTCTGTACTTCAGAACATTGCATACAAAAAGCTTTGAGCCTCCATTTCCCATCCCAAAATAAGTGGAGCGAGAAATTATAAGAGCACTTAGCAGACTGGAACACTAATAGGTAATCAGCAATTTCACTCTAGATTGAATCTCATGGCAATTTCAATAAGCACACACTTTGGCACTTCGAAGTGCCCGTAGATGCCCGGCATTGGCATCCAACATCTATTACTTTCCTTCCCTTGTCTTGGATTACAAACAGCGCTATTGACCTCCTGAAAGTATTGTGCCTGGGCCGCCTCTATTTCCATCTAATATGCCTGATTGTGACCCAACGTCTGCAGAAACTCGGGTCGCAATATGCCGGTCGCTGCAGTAAGCTCCCTGGAGCGTTGCCGGCAGAACGTGCGCAGGCAGTGGCATGCCTACTGGGGGAGGGGTGCGTGGCAACATTCACTCGTTCAAAGGCAGGATTTGCTTCCATGCCACGTATCCCAGAATGAACTAGGTCGGATCCCGGCACCTACCAAATGCCCAATGCGCATCTCTCCTCCCAGGGACAATTCACCCTCAACATCTCAAAGCGCAAGACCAGTTTGATTTAGCGCACACAAGAGGACTCCCACGTTTGAAAGCGTGTTGGCTCATCTGAAACGGTGGCGCCTTTTGGGGCTTTCGAAATCCTGACGGAGAACAGTCTGGCGGGGAAGCTGAACTCTTGGGAAATTTTCCTCACTCGGACGCTTTGATCGCATTACGCTGATTCACACAAGCATCATGAATTTTGAAACAGAGGCGGTATTGAATTTGCAGTTTGAAATTTCCCTTACCAGGTTAATATCCGAGTTGGTTAGCGCATTCTGTCCATCCAGCTGGGCGACACATGCCACAAAAAGCAGCCCCTCAGGCAGACCAACAGCGGCAGGAAGACTGCTTCAGTGCTTGGCCGCATTGAGCAGCTCACGGAGTTCTTCTCAGTGTATCTTAGCGACTTTCAGAAGGGGCGGGAACATCATTTCATGCTCAGTGCTTCGAATCCAATAGACCTTATAGCGCGTGCCTCAGAGAACCTTTGTTTATTCCACGTGATCTCAGTGTGAGCACTTTCGCAACAACCGTCATAATTCAATTTATGTTTTTGCCTGTTCCATGCCCAAATGTGACGCACGTCTCTTCCTCTTAGATAAAAGACAACAGTCCACGCCATTCGAAAATTGATGCGAATTGGATTAAACGAAAGAATAACTGGGTGTCGTGGGACGGTGAAAACAGCACAGCAAAAAGTGCCTCAAATTTCATGATTTAGTTTCATTCAAGCCCACACTATGTTATCCTATTACTTCAATATATTTCCTAAATAATTTTGCAACGTAAGTGATTCAACAATGTACAATAATGCAGTGTTATACTTAATAACTACCTCACGTCTACGGCTGCTCGATTTCCAACATTTCACAGGACTTGGACACAAACAACATTATAATAAATGTCCACTTTCTTTGTTGCAATGCCCCACATTGAATGCTTATCGATTTCGCCTTCATCAATCGCGGCACACAGTCTGCATTGTCACAGCCCCAGTCACGATCTCAAGCGCAGTAACAGAAACAGAAATTAGCAAGTGAAACATTGTGGCAGTGCCATACCATACTTACAGTGAGTTGTATATTACGATCTGTACTGTTGGAAACCAAAACTTCGAAATGCTAATTATGAGGAGGATAATGCCTGGCAACATGGCGATCACGCAAAGTCATGCGTCAGATAATTTTCCAGCAGTGGCATCCAACAGGGCGATCTCATTCACAAGTTGGGAGAGTTTTTAATTCCAAATGTGTTGTTAATTCCAAGTCTGTTTCCAAATTGGGAGTTATGAGTGGGTATCCACCTTTCCTATGGTCGGTGCATCATCTGAAGAATTGGAAAGCTTCCTCTGCGTCACGTGAGGGAATGGGATGTCCGTGAGGTCGTCCAGAAGAACTACGGCACAAGAAACACGCCAAAATTCAAAGGTACGCAGTTCGTGTCTCGCCTGTAGTTGCATCCGAACTAGGTATGGTACCCGGCTCTGAAAACTGCACGCAAGTAGCCGGCGTGCCCGGCACCTGCATAACCGGCAGTACCTGGGCAGCCCGGGTACCATCCATTACCCTGGTACTTGTAATCAAGAATACTTGGGTACCCGGGTACGGAAAAGTCTCTCCAGCGCCGACTACACAAGCCTGGCCGGCCTGAGACTGCCGGGCTGGCAGGCACTGTTGACAAAGTCGGAGACGCCGACTGCACACCTCGACTGACGTTCTTTTCCATGGACCGCTCGCTTGTGGGGCACCGGAGCGATGGAGCAAGGGCCGCGCGCGTTTTGGTCAGCAAATCGCGCTGACGATCAAGAGTCAATGACGCGACAGAAAACAACGACCACAGAGGCAGGAACAAGAGCAGCTGCAAACTGCGTTGGCGACAAACAGCACAAAGGACACAACGCCATCTTGTGGCCGACAGGCAGCCGTAACCAGCCACGGCCAAAAAACAGAAAGTCTGAGCAGCAGAGATGGAACAGTCCAAGAAACAGCCACAGCGGCGACGACCGAAAACAAGCGCAGCCGCCGCCAACTGTCGGACGCGCTGTGCCACGCACACCGAACGTTGTGCATTGAACTGGGAGACCTTTGCTGACTGCCCAGTGGGGCAACATGCCGCCATTCCACCGCTTGCCCAGCGACCATACAGCACCCTGGTAGGAAATCATCTTTTTCGGGTCCCCCGAATGCGGTTCGCAGGCTCGCCTGGATGCCCACCAAACGCGCTGCCCACGAAAGAGAGCGCATGGGAGAGTGGTCACCGAGTACGATCGCAGGCGGACGCAGGCCTAGTTTGGAGACGATGTGTATCACGGAAGTGTGTGAAACCACAGCGCGGTCGTGAGTGCCTGATGGTCTATATCTGTGCAATATCCGAGTCCCTAGCCTGACCAGGGTACTGCAAGTACCAGGATAATCCAGACCCGGCTGTACACACCAAAACCCGGCTACGTACCCGGAACCGGTACAAGGGCGGGGGGTACGCGGGTTGGCAGGTACAAGGAAAACCCAGTACACGGCCCGGTGCCGGGTACCATTCCTAATCCAAACGTCTCTCATAGGTTGCACAAGGCACGGGTTTAGGCACATTGGCGAGCTGAAACTGGCAGGGTGCCAATTTGCCCACCTCTAGGGGTGCCAGACCTGGCATATACTATGGTGCGCAGGTCCTGCTAAACATTGCGACACATTGGTATTGAACAGAAGACTCAGGGCATTCACAGTGTGCCCTTCTGTTGCCCATTGTCCAAAATATTTTATCTTGACTTGCACAGGGGGTTTTTGCGCATGTTTCAGATGATGCTGTGCGTTGTGGTATGCGGCTGTTGTGTATCGGGGCAAAGGCACGTCTTTTCCATCTTCCTTTTGTTATCGGGTGGGGATTTCTGGCCTCGTCTGGGATTGTGGTTCCAGGTCAAGGATGTATGCACAGAAGAGACTTGATGTCAAGGGAATGACTGTACCAACGAATGGAACAAAGATGTCCCAACTGAAACTGTCAGCAAGCAGTGATTTGGTGCTTGTCTATGTTGATACCCTATCGTCAGGGATTATGGTTTTTTAGCGGTCTACAGTGACCTCAATGGTATCAAGAGCACTCCCAAACCCCGTGAGTCACAGGATAGAGGTGCGTAATTCTTTGCAATCTTGAACATCAACGCAATGTGCTTCCAACAACAGCCAAAAGGGTTGCCAACGAACTGATGCACACTTCGAAGGCTTTCCTGACTAACTAGTGCGAATCGGCATCACTAAAATAGGGTACAACTTAACAGATTCACTGTGGTGTTGGCAAAAGACTGGACATTGCCATGTTACATACATTGCAGATGAGAATGGGGGCAGGACTTGGTTTTCAGCATTTGCTGCGATGGACACTCTTCTTATGCCATTGACTTGTACAATGCTCACTGTGGATATTGTCAATATAGTGATTCATTTGGCACGTGATCAAACTTGACGGGTGCCATCACCAACCCTGCAGAGCACATGGAGATATGCAGCACTTGCACGCCTGCTCACTGCCGACTTCCATAGCACATCTCGACTAACGTCGATTCTCAAGGACAGTCTCACAGTACTGCTGACGATGTTGCCCTTGCTCACCTTGAAGGTGCTGGGACACCCCACAGACAGAACCCATCCACATAGCTAGGAAAATATAGCCACGACGAGTGCATCGCTGGCGCAATCATCACCACAGGGCGAGGCATTGGACTCCAAACCACAGGATCCCTGGCTGGCCACCCCCAACCGAGTGCCATGTACCAATGCACAGTTTTAGCCAGCAGCGCCATGAAACACTTGCCCCAATCCTTCCACCTCGGAGCCTTTGCAAGGTAGAATTACCCTCGTGTCGTCGCCAACGCCGCGTCCAAACCAGGAAAGCCGCCGAGCGGATGCGCAAGACTCAAGCCTCGCACCTCTAGCGTTCTCCACGCCTCCCGGGTAGCTCAAGATGCAGATAGCCAGCAGCGCCAAGGACAGCCCCTCGTGTACCGCCATCTGCGTCGTACACACAGGCTCATCAGACGCATCTACTCTCCGCTCCAGGCGCAGAATCGAATCGTCGATTTGGCCCTCTCTGCGGAAGTGGGAGCTAGAGGGTGGGCGGCCCCCACACACGTGCGGTCAGCCACAGCTCTGCCCTTCCTCTAGTTCCCACCTCCGCACACATGCAACCCTGCGGACAACTGTCAGTCTTGCAAGTACATCCATTCCACACGCACAGCTCGAGCGGTGCCCCACCTTGGATGCTGTCAGGGACTGCGGCCACACGCGCCACCCGCCACTGCGTCGGTGCTGCCACTCCAAAGGCTATTGACGAGCTGCGGCGGGACACCTCAGCCTGGTGGCCAGCCACGGGCAATCAGTTTAGAGCTCGAAGCGCCTGTTCTGGAATTGGGGGGCACGCGGACATTGGCCCACGGTATCCCCCCGTTACGTCATACAATGTGATATAATGGCCACAAGGGTTACTTGGACTGTTATAGTTGGTGCTGTGGCGTTGAGCCTTGGCGGCTGTGGTGGCGCGTGCGCTCAAGGGTGGCCGGTGGGGGTACCCGGCCGTCGCCAGCGCAGCCGTGGCGCCCGTTGCCTGCCTGTGCTCGAGGCCTGTTCATGTTTTGAGTTTTGTGTTTCCGGTGCAGTCCTGGATGCTGCCGTTGGAAATGATCACGGGGCCCGACTGACAGCGACGCCGGCGGCCCGGGTGCAAACCATATGGATCGGGGCTGCCGTCCTTATAAGGGCTTACGCAGGGCCATGGGTCGGCCGCAGATGCCCACAGCACGCTCCGCAGCCAGTGTGGTGGCCAGACATGGACACTGACAATCACAAGGGGACCGCGGCACGGGATGCAGTCGGTGCCTCTCACAGGGCCGGCGGGCGCGCATCAACGCGACCATGGGGAGGGGCATGAATCTCCTCAATCGCGACCGCAACGAGCGTTTCTTGAAAATGCCAGCAGTGATTGTCGGTTGCTGCGCGGAGTCCTGGAGACACTGAGGGGCAATGCAGGTGACGTCCCCGGCCACGATGGCTTGCCAGCCAATCGCGCTGTTAGGAATGGAACTCCCACGAGTGCTTCATTGGTTTCCTTTAGCGGGGCAGAGCCCCGCGACGGGGCTGTGCGGCAGCCATCGGCGCGGCGGTTTTGCTGCCGGGTACAGTGGCAGTCCGTCCAAACCGGGAGCCGGGCGCTGTTCGCGGTACGCCGGGCCTGCTCAGAAAGCATCGGAGGTTTGGCTTTGTTGTGTTGCCGAAGCGGCTGGGCAGCTGAAAAACCGGTTGGTCTTACCATTGCCTCAGCCCACCACATTGTAGATATGCGTCAACGTGAGCACGGTGACCAAACATTGGCTCAGTTAACCAATGAACGGAAATGAGCGGCTGCCAGGGCCGCCCTCCAAATCTTGCTGCACCTGGGTCCATGCGGGCGGCAATTGTATGAAGTTCAGACTCTGAGCACCAAGCAAGCGGTAGCTAGGGCTTGGAAACTGCATCTGGACTTGGTGACAATGCCAGTGGGTGGAATCACGGCATCATGATATTCGATCGCGGTTGACTCTGCTTACGCCCTGTCTTGTGATCTTTCCACAAAGGACCTGTGCTGAAAACAGTACTACAATAATTTTCAGCTCTTCGCTCACACAGCAACAAACATATGAAGCATGTCCAACACTCCGCAATCCAATGTCCAAACATCCTACAAGGGCGCATTCACTCCTGAGAGAGTTTGCCTCTCCAATCCCAGAAAGGTAGAAAGCGATAAACATATCAAATCCACCATAGACAAATAATGATATCACAAGTGGTGAGCTTCTGGAAAAGGTGTAGACGCTGGTGCAACGTTGTGGCCACATTGCCGCTGACGCAATGCCCAACAGCGCGTTAGAAAACGCCCATACATCGACATTGACAAGGGCGTATGCTCATGTAGGCATTGCATGGATGCTGATATGCTGGTGTTGCCGCAGCGCAATTCGGCGTTCCACGAATGTCGCTGAGGGCACACTATTGCACCAAAGTCTATTCCATATATTGCTTGTAGTGGGGGGAGGCAGAAAAAAGAGATGCATTGCACCTACCTACATCTCCCAAAGGGTCCCCCCCCCATCTCCCCCCCCCCTTTCCCCTTCAGAGCTCGCACGCAAAGCCATGGGACCCGAGAGCCCAGTACAACACCAAGTCCTCAGGCCACTTGGCGCCGCAGCCTGCACGCTACAGCGGCCAACTCCAGACGCAGTGCCAGCTGGCTCAGCCCTGGGCCACGAGCCAATCCTACCACCCTATCTCCAGGCATACCGTAGCCTGAATTGCTAAGCATGGTTATCACGAGTATCTTACACGAGTTTGCTTTTAACGCGTGGCGTGGTGGACATGGGCAAGTGAAATGACGGCAGGCTTCCCATTGTGGCATTCATCTGCGAGAGGCATTCAATGTCCATTGCCGACCTCACACGCTGTAAATATAGCTATATCTATGTAGAGATGAGCAAATACAAAGCCAGGAGCAAGCAGGGAAAAACAGGGATTGTACGTTTCAAGTCGCACTTCATTGTGCATCGCCACAGATTTGTTGATAATAGTGTCACATGCGTCGCCAAGTAAGCACTCGTTTTTGCAGCATTCAATGCAGCTGGGAGTAGCTGCTCTAGCAAATATAAGGAATGAATTTGAGTTTCGTCAACTTCAACATTCAGAGACAAGCCTTTTCCGAGCAATCGACACGATCACCATATACTGATGTGCTGGATTATCTGTCGTCACAGGGGGCAAAAGCTTTTTACTTGAAATGGCATTTTCGAGCTGGTCAGCTCGGACATCAAAAGGGCAGAATGTTGAACAGGGCCGCTGATAACTCGCGCAAAACAAGTTGATATTTGGCGTCTTTCACTCAGCCAAGCTGAATAGAAGTGGTAAAGGGACGCATATGTGTCCCTTACCATGCATGGCGAGCATGGCAATGAGTGGGAGACCGTTCGGACGAGCCAGTGACTGGAGGATGGCCCGCATCACAAGTGAGATAATTCAAGTGAGAATGTGTGATTGACGAGAAGGGGTGGAGTGCGCATGTTATGATAAATGTGTGCACACTGTTGCGGGACGGAAAAATGCCCTGCATAGAAGCACATCCAAGTGTGATGTTCAAATGTGTTGACGTTCCTATAATGGATGGCTGTGCGTGCATGACTAAACCCACAAGCAAGCTCCACCGCCAACGATAGAACCACTGGCGCAAGCAAGCCGTAGTTCGGATATTCTCAGTATGGTGAAAAACTTTCACTAATGTGGCATGTGCAATCAAAAGAGGAATACATATACATATATATATATATATATATATATATATATATATATATATATATATATATAGCAATGGTCCAATGCTGTATCTTGAATCAAACATGCTGGCACCTCCTGTAGCGTCTTGGAAACGTCCATGCACAACAACGCATCGTCAAGTACATTGGTCTGCACGCAGTTAACCAAAAAGCAAGTTGCATGCGAGAAGCGCCGTTACGGTGCTAAAGACTAGAAGACCCCACTGAGCGGAACATTGTGAGACAGTAGAAGGAAATTTGATGATGGGAGCAGATTGCAGCTTCTGAGTGTAGATTCTGACAAGGATGGGATCTGGCCTTTGCAGGAAATGGTTCCTTGAATCATGACCATGTACAGATGTAATCAATGCATAGTGTCGCGTTCAATATTGGGAATGCTTGTCGCGTTGGTTTCTTTTGAGCGACAATATTACACTGGTAGGATGTAAGAGCATTTTGCATTGTGTAAATTCTTGGACTGCTACATCTAATGGTGACAAATACTCTCGTTGCACCTTGAAAGCTATTTTGGGCAATCACTGGAGCACAAGATGAGCAAAAGGCAGTCGCTAGAAACACTGGCGCTGTGGATTGCTTGTGCTTCTGACGTTCTGAGCAAAGACTCCGTTATGAAGGCTTTCCACATCGCTGGAGCCACCATCACCGGTTTGACCACCAGTGCATCAGCTTTGATTGAGGATCCAAAGCCATGCCCTTTCTACCCAGTCTCCTGCTTGCCGCTTCTTACGCGCTGCAAAGCCGGAAATGCGTTGTAGCTGTGCTGCTGCTGTTGTGTGTGTGTGTGTGTGTGTGTAGTAAGAAAATAGTCCAATCACCATAGTTAGCGATGTACAGTTTGGAAGCGTTTGAGTTTCCCGCCATTTGGACACCCCGCTGGCAAGCCAGCCAGTACCTCTGTTCCAACAGTATTGTCGCTTCGCTGATTCGATCAAACGAAGGTCAAAACGTGCGAGTCAGAAAATTCGACCAAAGCAACGCCTCTTATTGAGAGATATCCGCAAAGCCCTCAAACGTAGCAAATGGCGCCGCCCTTCTTGCGAGGAAGAGCTGAAAATCGACATTGCGTTTTTACCGCGACTCCAGGATGAGCATGGCGATCTCGTCCTGCCCTTCTAATGAGGTTGATTGAACTGAGCTGTTTCTAAGAAAGATGATCGACCTGGCGGCTTAGTGTGCATTAGTGATTCGGCCAAATTCAAAGCAGAATCCGTAGAGAAAGTGGTGCGGGGCTGCTGCAGATTTTTGGTGTCGACAAGAATTGTGTGCATCTTGTGGCCACATGCGAAGAGGCACCTAAATTAGTGCAATAATATTGATCCAGCTGACTCAACAAGTTCAGAAAGTCCTTGCAGGCCGACGCCAGCTCCAGAACGATCTAGGCTGGTGCCAGCATGGCCTACCGTTCAAGTTGAGAATTTCGAAGGCATGAGTCAGCATAACAGAAGTGATGGTGCACAAAGAATATGATTGAAATAATGCCAAAGCTCTTGAAAGGTTGTTTCAGTGTCTATTCATTACCTTCAGCAAGTTTATTGAATAATATAGGGGAAATAGGCTTGCACACATGGGGATAATGTGAGCACAGAACTACAAGGAATTAGGGCCCTGACGGAGAAGGACAAGTACGCTTTTGAAGGGGCTGTGATTTTCTCGCTATATGACGATAAATAGTATAGCCAAGATGCAGATGAAATCCAAAAAGACCAAAAAATCCTAATCTGCTGGCGGATTGACTCATTGAGTTGATCCTGCAAAGTCATAGCAAGATTAGGGAAACCACAGTACTTTGGGGACGGAGGTAGCATGTCAATACTTGGCAATTGCATCAACCTTGTGTCCTTCTTGTCTGGTGAGTGGCTTCCTCTGGAAGGGGGAGGATATGCCGCAGGCACCAAGGCGTCGTCGCAGCTATGGATCGGCTCAGAGCTACCATTGAGGCCAGGGTGTGCATCACAATCTTGTTTGGAATCGATGGCAGCCATCCTTATGGGAAAAATGGGCATAAGGCTTTCAAACAGTTGTATAGGCATAGCAAACATTCCCCACAATACTACATGAGCATCCAAAATACTAATGTGCTAGAGGTTTTGCGACATGACATAGGCATAGCAAACGAGGAAGTGGCCTAAAAGAATGAATTTACGGGAGGTGGGCGTACAAAGATGAAAAATACCTTATACCCATTCTTCCTGTAGTAGTGTTGGCTGGCCACGAAGGACAAAAAGGGCTTCCTTACCAAACACCAAACCGAAAATTCCATACTCGTACTTGAAAACACTGACCAAGGTGCCCTAGAGCTGCCATTTCATCGCCTCGTTGGATGGGCGTTCGAGGCGTCCATCGCTGGCGAGCCATGGGAACTAAGCATTGGCGCAACCAAGTACACGCAACTCAGCTCGCAACCAACGAATACAGCAGCCCACAAATGGTGCTTCGTGAATGCGCGCTCATATTTTCCAGTGGCCATCCATAGTCACAACATCAAAATTCTGGACCAGCGGTGATGCACGAGCACAAACAACGACAACACAATAACACCTTCAACAAAACTGTTGATAATAGTGCATGCATTGGTCCTGAAGTTGTGAGGGGCCCGGGAAGCTCGCTCAAGGGGGGAAAGTTTGGTTGGGAACGCTTCCAAAATACATTAGCCCCGATGATCCCGTATTAAGATCAAAGCACTGCCTGGAATATTGAGTACTGACTGTTCCATTGCGTCCTGTGGACATCCAAATCATGTCTTGGTACCATGTGTTGCAAGAGTCACTACAACGTGAATATGGGTGCTCATATTCTGGACGATAGTCATA
Organism: Ostreobium quekettii; assembly: GCA_905146915.1. Lineage (NCBI taxonomy): Eukaryota > Viridiplantae > Chlorophyta > Ulvophyceae > Bryopsidales > Ostreobiaceae > Ostreobium > Ostreobium quekettii. The sequence continues at coordinate 110,046 of CAJHUC010000838.1, read as the reverse complement.
CCCTTGCCCTTACCTAGGCATATCCAGAATATGGGCGCCTCTCATCCTGGATATGGAAAGTCCATATCTAGTATGAGCATTTCTTAGGAATGCATGTCCAGATTGATCTGCCCGTATCCAAGAGGATATTCTGGATATGAAAAATTTCACCAATGTTGGAGGCATCCTTACTTTAACTTACTTTTCCACATCATAGAGAGCTGAATACATCCTTCAATTGTACTTGTTATCTTGTTTGGCCTGGGCACAAGGCGAAAACCTAGCCACTCTCGCCCACACACATGCCTTCATAACACAAACAACACTGGCAAGAAAAGGACCAAATAACACTTTTCCGAACACACATAAAACACATTTCATCAAAGTTATGTACGGTAAGAACACAAAAATAACACAAACCCGTAAACTTTGTACACGTTTGAACACGTGTTATTTGGCCCTTTTTTTCCTAGTGCAACTAGTCTAGGAACACACGTGCACATGCGTGCCACGCTCGCCTGCACGGTGACTAGGTGACTGCTTCGCAGGCGGTAGGGGTTGGTGGTGCCCATGGAAGGGATGTGGGATAGCCCCGGTAACACCAGCAATGCCGGGAGGACAAGGAGCCGTGCCGCCGCTATTGGTGCCTTCAGCGTCCAGGCGCCATTGCTGTAGGCTTGCAGCCACCACCCATGGGCGGCCAATCACTTCTTCGTTGTTGGACACGGCTCACCCCATTTGTTGCATTTTCTGATGCAGAGATGCACCGATGGACCCTGGTCCCATCGGGTGCATGTACCGCGGCTGGTGTAGGGGATGCTTTTCCCAGTTACTTAATGATAACTTCCTAACCTGGATATTACATACTTCCTCCGTTCAAGATTAGTTGTCCTCTATGATTTTGCCGCCCTACATCTCCATCACGTACGCTTTATTTTTTAATTAAATTTCCACCAACAGTGTAAAGCAATTACAACCATTGTTGCAGCCCCTCGCACAGACAGCAACAAACACATAAATCACTTCAACAACATACACCGGAATCCAACGTGGAAATATCCCAAAATTAAATGTGCGTCTTGGATGCAATGAACTCAAAGAAGAGTCTTGCCTTTTCGGTCGCAGAAAGCTGAAGACCGGGTTCCTGCCAAACCTGGAAATTCAAAATTCAGGACTGAATATTGCGAGCTACAGACACGTGTGTCCCTGTATTTCATCGTATGATGATTGTACAATCACCATACGGTGAAATACAGGGATCTGTGGCAGCGCAGGAAGAAAACATTTTGGTATTTGAATGGTTTATTACGCTTGTTGAACTCGGGCACCAAATGGAAAGAATACTCAGGAGGACGGCGAAAAAGCAACCGAAGAAAGGGAAAACCAAAAAGTCTACAGCCAAGCTGTGTCAGGTGCGGAAGTGACACAGATTGAGCGCAAAAGCAAGCGTTGAATCGACTGGGCATGCGTGCGCGCTAATCACGCCGCCTGCAAGCTCGTGGAAAGCACAAAAGTAAAGATAAGTACCCGTAATCAAGAGCATTATGAGAAAATTGTGATGCGGCGGAAACGTCAACAGGCCACGTAGTCAACAACTGAGTGGGCTTCGAATGAAGAACTGTGAACCACAAGATCAGAGCACCAGGCATGGATTCTAAATTGGCTACATACCGCTCTTGTTGCAAAAGCTAGTTCGAGATATAATTCAAGCGAAGATCAAAACGTGCGAGTCAGAAAATTTCGTACCACCCATGCAGGCTTCTACCTATTGAGCACCTAAGCGTGGTGGGTTCGGTGGCAGCTGTGGCCGCCATTAGAGGCGTGTTTTCGGTTACATCGTTGGGCCCGGACGTGCCCCTCGCACACTGGATGGTACGCTACATTAATCGATGCCGTGACATCATGTCGATGCATCCATGTAAGGAAGAAACAAACAAACGAGCAAACACCTAAACGTGGCATATGGTGTCGCCGTTCTCTCGATAGGTGAGCAGCAGCTTAATCGATTCGCCTCTGCCAGAAACTGCTACGGGGCGCGGTGAGCTCATCTTGCCCTTCAACGAAGATGGATTGTGCTCAGCTGCTGCTGAGATGTCGAAGTACGGTTTGATGATTTCGTATGCATGAAAGATGTGGCTCGATTCCGAACAAAGCCGCCAGAAAATTTGATCGGAGTTTGCAGCAGAAACTGTCGGGGCAGCAAGGACCGCAAGGAGGTTGTGGCCAAAAGTGAACACATCGATCAGGACAGAAGCGTCAACCTGGCAGACGTGCCAAGGTCTAGAAGGACATGAATGCTGGTGGGAGCCAAAAAGGCAGCCTATCTCTAGCCCAGCGCGGCCATTAGTTGAACGCGAGGATTTGGAAACACGATTTAGCACAGTGGAATAGTTATTTACCACGGTCCACAAGTAGTGTGAATGTTCTGATGCCCAAGCTCAAGACACGGGGTGGCCGGGCCTACTTGCTGTCTACGACAAGGTTCTTCAGGAATTTGGAGGAAACAGGTTCGAAGATACTGGAGGAAGGCGAATGGAGCAATTTTGGAATTGAGGACCCTAGCCGAAGTTGACAGGGACAGTTTCGATAGTATCCTGAACGTCGTGTTGCATGGTGATGACTCATATATGGAAGTGCCACGCCATTCCAAAATCAAACAGGGAACCGGAGTCTGGCGACAGGTTGACTACTCGAGTTGATATTGCAAGGCTATACGGAAGAAGTTGACATCCGACAAGGCTTTTGTAGCAGAGGTTAATACGTTATGTCTGTATTGTTTTCATGCACGTACTTTTCATTGTATTTGTCTAGCCACGAATGCGCAGAGGGCTCGACTTGCTTCACCCGGCTTCCCAACATCCTCCGCATGGTTTCAGGTCGGAGACTGGGAGCCTTGGAGCGAGAGAGGCGGCGACACATGCCGACCCCCCGCAGGGAAGGGGGCCGCGAGGTCTCAGCCTCTGCAAGGTGCCTATGGGCTGGCTGATCGCTTGAAATACTGCTGTTCTTGGGTGAATGCACGCACTGCCTCGCATGGTCCTTCGCGGCTGGAAATCATTGGGTGTGCGACGGTGTCTCAAGCATGTTTCCGTGTGTTTCGGGACAGAAGGGTCCCCTGCGTGCTGTAGCGTGCCCTCTGAAGCCTGTTGCCGGACACCGATTTGTTGCTGCTCCAGCATGAACGGCTGCTCCAGGGACGGGCCTAACGACCCCTGGGGCCTTTCCTGCCTCGTTCGTCGATCTGTGCGGATCGACGTGCTCTCAAGGACCTTGGCTCGTGCTGCAGGATGTGGGGACCCACAGCTCCCTTGATGGTCTGGTTGGCCTTGGCTGGTTTGGCCTGTCTGGGCGGCACGCTGGCAGGGCGGGCACTCGGAACTCGTTCAGGTCTGTGCGCTTCCTGCCGGCATCCTGCGGATCGAAAGCATCTTTGAAAAGAAGATAGTGACTCGGGGCATGGTTCTTGGCAACGGATTGTGATTATGATAAACAATCCGTCAGCGGGTATGTCTTGGCAATATCATTCCTTCAAGCATGTGCTCCAACTGCACCCAAACAGCGTGAAAGTACGATGCACTGATGAAGTGATACGTGTCTCTATCTCAGACCTTTCTACAACATCCAGTACCTCACAGCCTACATTGGCCTCACAATGATTGGCAAATACCAACATCCATGTCATCAGAGCATGTGCTCACATATCAGAGCACCAAATGAACCAAGTGTGTGGAACTGGGAGGGGCACTGACGCTGACCACGTTGAAGCTTCATCCACCCGTTTTCACCATACACATCGAATTTCTCGGAGGGCTGTGCACAATGTCTACAGTGCATACTGTGTTAGCAGCATGGCACAGTCTCGGCATTAAATCCTGATGTTCAGGACATGGTGACATGGCACCACGGAACAAACCAATGGCCATGAAATGTTCTACAATGGCTGGGACAGTTTCTGTGCATTTTGGGACCTGCTGAACCCAGAGAAGCTGGCCAGCAGTGAGGACTTTTTCCATTACTGTTCTGAACTGGACAGTACTCAATATGGTGCCAGTGCTACAGTGCCACAATGAAAACACTAGGTCATGACCCTTGTCTTCAAATCATCAGCCTTTTGGAAGAGAAAATCACTTGGCATAGCTGGCAATTGGGAACAAGCTGAGGGGTAACAAGTTGCTATACATCCCCACAAGCACAACCACCTTGTACATTATAAGTCTGATTTGTATCTGCCACTGCTGAGTGCCCAGCTTGAAATGGCTGCCATATGCACATACGCAGCCAACTGTTTGAGAATGGAGCCTACAATATTGGCATTTGGAAGCAGCACCCATCTTCTTGGCTAGTGTGTGGCATATGTACACATGTGTACTCAGTCGTTTTGTGCCTCTGGGGATGTCTCATGGGCGATTGTTGTAGTGCCCAAGGTGTTCTGGGCTTTGAAACAAGGGCTTGAGGGTGTTTGTTGGTGCTTTGGCGATTCTAGTCTGGGTGCATTGCTAGTGTCTGCTCATATCCTTTGATTACATTTGTCATAGAACATGACAAAATACTGCCCTTGCGCCTTAAAGGCGATGTTGGGCTAGGGTCTGCATTGGAGTGTTGTTCTGATGCTGGGGATGGTGGCTGCCCCTGCCTGGCTAGTCCATTGAACCTGTGGCATGGCCCATATTTTGCCAGTTGTAGCCATGTCCCAGGAACCATTTGGCAACCTGTGTCCAGAAGATGACTCATGCTGAGACACAAACAGACGATGGAGAGGTAGCAGTTTCCTGAAAGCAAGCTGAGATGAAACAGCATTGTCCAGGCTATTGCCAGGGGTTGCTCTAGCCGTTTCGCACTGGATGGAAAACTGTTTCTGGGACATGCTTAAAGCACTTAGAAGACCCCTGGCAACTTAATTCCCTTACTTCCTAAGGGAAAGAAAGACTGCCTCTGGTAGAGACAGAATGTTCTCTCAATGAACTTGTGATGGGGTGCTGGTATGCAACTGACCTGTCAGCACAACTTTGTTCCAGGTGCAGTGAACAGGGAGTCGAATATGTCCACGGCCCAGAATGAGTGAAACCCCACCAATTCTTCCTTTGCCATCTTTTCTTAGGAAATCAATTGCTCACCAGTGTGGATATTCCACAAACATTCCTAAACAGCATTGGGGGCATATTTACTCTGCACCAACAGATATATAGAATGCAAGAAATTTGCCTATGGAGGGCACACTTGCAGATGATGTACAAGCAGCAGTAAGAACAGTTCTGAAATATTGCCAATTAGCACAACAGCACTCTCTCATTTGATGCCTGGAATATTTTCAACAGCAGTTTTGTGGCCTCAGTGTGTTGTCAAATGCCCACCATGTAGCAAGCATATGGTACCATGGTCGGCATTAACAAGACAGCGCTGTGTTTGCAAATGCTCTCTGCAATGATGTTGGTGTTTCCCACTTTCTTTTCTTTCTGCTTAGAATACTTCTGCAGAGCTGCCAGTTGGCAGCACGCCGACAAAACAGACATTGCCAGGGACGTTTTCTCCACAGAGTGTAACGTACACTGACACACACAGCAGCAAGTGTGTTAGTTGGTCGGATGCTTCAAACCACAGCACCTGTGCGAATAGCCACAAATGCTCTGTGCTGTGTTTGGTGGCACAGGCGACATGATTGTCTCCATGGACACCCAGCACGCTCACAAGGCAATGAGGCGCCTCTTTGTGGCAGAGGTACGGCGCCGAATCTGCGCACTTGAGTTTCATAAACATTGCTGCGAACATTCCCGAGAGGGAGCTGTTGTCTGCCTGGTGTTCTTTGGGAACAAAACACGGACCTCATACGCTGCAATGGGCATTTTGCCACTGTATTGACTTCACCCAATGCTGTAACGCAGAACGGCTGTTACCAACTCTTGTCTTCATAAGCAAGACACATCCCCCTGTGTCAGGATTTCCTTGCATTGTGGCGATAGTGTCACCGTCAAATCATCCTGTAGTTTGCCATTGCATTACGACGCGGAGAGAAATTCAAACCGGTGGCAAAGCTATTATACTGCGGTCGTTCCACAGCATTCAGCGGGGCTTGTCTTAATGCAGGGTGTTGAAATATTTGCCAAATTAGAATTTAAAATTTGCAAAGCGCAAACTCCCGCCTGACCCCTCTAGAGCCCCAATCTCGGTCGATGCCGGCAGATTTTCCCGTCGGCGGGGGTGGGTGGACGGGGTGGGGGTGGGATGGGGAGCGCTGCATCGCCGCCCCGTGGCCTGTGGAGTCGGTGGAGGAACTGAGAGCCCTGCCGACGCCGTCGACGGCCCCGGCGACCCCCCACCCCCAGAGCAACAAATCCCGCCGAAGCTGCTGACGCCCAGCCATCCTTCCAGCCCCTTCGGGCGACTTCGCCTGGGGCTATGTCGCCCACCCAGCGACGTCGCCGGAGGCTGGGCCTTTTCTCCAGAATCCACAGGTTTCCTTCTGGCAATTGATGCCGCCTAGTTCCTGTGCTATTTGGGGATGTGGCGCAGTGCACCAGTGTCGGCTGCATAAGTTTCTCGTGTATCCTAGAGCAGACCAGGAATATCTATTTTGCACAACTGCCTTGGCGGCATATTCGGGCCACCCTGTGTGTCGAAGTGATCGGCCAGCATGTGCTTTAAGCCCTTCGACCACCTCAGATGCCAAATTCGTCTGCAAAATACGTATTGGTCTGGTCATTTTATGGTGAATCAAACACCATGTAGCGCCATGGGGACACACTGCATCTCAGCCTCCCCACTCAATCAACCCTGAAGGGGCCCCTCCCTGTGCTGGAATCCCACGGTGCAGGCGCAACAGGTATTGGTGGACTGATTAATTGCCCCCACGAAAATTTTCCAGCAAAGAGTTATACCCAATCCTCGTGCGCTGAACACGCTGCGAAGCTCAATGAAAAATAAGGAATGACCTATCAAGAATTACAGAGGCGTATCTGTACTGGCCAACTTTCATAATATGATGGACTGAAAGTACTACGGCATCTCAGTTCTTATGGCAGTTTGCGCTTCCACTATCTCAGTATGTGCGGCAGCTTCATGAGCGTGATGGCAATGTGCTAAGCATATGAAACAATTCTCAAGTTTTGAACATACAATCATGGCTTTTCTCCCCATTCAATGCAGCGGTGGACGGGATTTGCCTTTTTTGCATTTAACTTTTTCATTTCTGCATTGCTCTGCCTCAGGCTTCGAATGCTTCCTGCACCCGGTACCCCTACATGATGTCACTGCGGGACCGCTCCGGCATGCACAGATGCGGTGGAGTGTTGATTCATCCCGAATGGTTAATTACGGCGGCCCACTGTGTGATAATGGAAAATCGCACAAACCTTGACACACACGCCATCATTGGAGGATGTTCATACGATGAAAATCCAGATGACCACTATCAGGTGTGCAGAGTTGGCTACTACCAGGCTCAGATTCTTTCACTGTCATTTGAGCGCAAGGAAAGGCTTGCTTTGCAGTGCAGCCTCCAGTGTGAATATTGCATTAATTTGACAATAAACACTCAAAAGAAGGCAAAAAAATATGTTGCGGCTTGATTGCATGGTTCTTTCAACACCCGAGCGCACTGCATAATGGACAAGTTATGAGAGCGAAACAGAATACATCACCTCTTTCATGTCCTGGAAATTTCCGTGCTACCAGGAAATGTCAAATAATAATGTTTTCTGATATTCGTGCTTTGCAGATTTCAGCCATCAAGAAGTTTGATGACAACGAAAATTACAATAGTGGGCACACAGTTGGAGGTGACATTGCAATGATTCAATTGGCAACACCCACAAACAAGACTCCCATAGCACTTCCCACGAAGCAGGACCTAGACGGGCTGTGCTGTCGTCCCTTGATTGCTCTTGGATGGGGATACGCATCGGAACTTGTTCGCCCAGGGCAGCTGCAGCAATCCGGAAGGTTGCAGCTTGTGCCGGAAGACGACTGCAATGCGCAACGGGAAGGCGGCATCGACAACACAATGCTGTGTGCAGAAAATATCGGACACGGCCAAAGTACTTGCATAGGTGCGAACCGGATGTGCCGGTGTATGTGCTGGTGTAACAGTTGTCTTTCATCAGTTCATTCAGCCCTGAGTTACCTGGGCACCTGGCCCTTGCCACTGGACATGTGATGGAGGTAGCATCTTTGGTTGGTATGTGCGTCGTATTTCACTCGCAGAGCATAATTCACAAAAGTGCCGTCTCCCAGCCCAGCTGTGGAAGGATTCAAAGACCCCTGCATGGTAAATGAACTCCGTTGTCATGGCGTTGATAGTGGCCTTGCTCCAGTGCGCATATGCTGAAACGAGTACTTCGCCTTGCATGGCGCATGGCTTCGGCATTGTGGTCCTAATGTTTGCATTCGCCAGCTGATCTGTCGTATAATCATGAATCCATTTGCAGGCGGGTCAAGGTGTCTGCTCACATATGCAACCTGCTCACTGCCTGCTTTTCTCTCTTTTCCTTGTGCAATGCCTGCAAGTGTACAATCCCTTTCCGCACAGCAATTATGCCACGCAACAACCGCAGAACCAAGTGCACCGATGGTGGTGGATACCAGCCAGCTGAAAGCTCCGACATTTGGCGATATTAATCACGGCATTATGCACAAAGAACAGATACCGTTTCGCTGTTGCGCCCAAAAGTGATTCGACGCAATGTCGAGGGCGCTCTGCATTGCTTCTGATCCTCACCTTGTCCCTAGCTCCCTAGGTGTCATAGCCCACAGGCTCTGGTGGCATGTAGGAGGCCCAGGCCTGTGTCCTCCGGCCTAGCAACTTTGCGATTTTTTTTGGCGAAATGTGTCCTAAATGCCCATGGATGTTTCATGGAATACACTTTTTAATCAAAAATACTACGGTGCACGAGTAATCGCATAATTGTACTGTACACACCTTAGTTCTCAAGCCTGCGAGGGGGCTCAAGACTTTCGACTCACAGATTGCAGCGCTGATTAAAATGCCACAGATTGTGTGCATGCTGAAGCTGCAACCTGTCAGAGTATTGTTTTACGGATTTCAGAGTGAACAAGCTACAAGGGAGCTCATGGCTTTGGGCAGAGATATCGCAACACCAGATGGAAGCCAATTCAGAGCTTCTCGTAAATACATGAATGAGCACACGAGCCACTCAGGCGAGAACAGTTGTACAAGCGATGGGTGTTTCTTGTTGTCCTGTGGCAATCACTTTTCAATCCATCCAGATACAAGCTCACTGAGCTCACTTGTTGCAGGTGACGACGGTGGGCCGCTGCTATTGGCCGATACGGCATACGGTGATATCGAGATCGGAAAACCGATGTACGATGTTCTCTTAGGAATCACTTCATCAGCAGAAGGTCCATGCGGGCGATCAAAGACACCAAGCATACATGTGAAAGTGGATAGTTTTCTTTCATGGATTGAGGCAGAGATGAACGGCAACAATGATGTGCTGGTAAGACGCCGGAAATTGTGAGTGCATGGGGCCATGCACAATCACAGGCAGTTCTCGACGCGGCAGTAGTTTCATTTGTAGTAGCAGTAGGCGCACTGAAATATGATATGAAGGGGCAATTATCCCACGACATTAGAAATTGATGAAATACTTGTTTAAGTTTAATGGAGGAAATATCGGAATTCCGGTTTTCCACACCAATCGTAATTCCATGCACGACACATCGGAAGATATATTCGAGGCTGAGATCGCGTCCTTTGCCATCACTGCCAACAACACCGGCATAGGCAAAGGCCCTTGCGTTAGGGCAACAGCTGTGGGAACCGACGAGTCTGGTTTTAACAGAGTTTTAACGTTCAAATTATGATATACAATCATTGAATACGTTGGAAATTGACTTTTTCATTATTCTGGCAGGTTGTACTGCGTGTTTCTCCTCTCGAGAAAAGGCCTTTTCTTGTCAAATGATTTGACGATCGCAACCGTGTCAACTTACCGTCCACAAAGTTATAATGTACTAGCTGATCAGCAGTCCTGCGTCCGTCCTAAATGCGACCACAAGATTCGTTCTCCTGAGCTCTCGTTCTGCGACAATTGGTAACCTGTGGGCACACTAGTACAAAACGGGTTAGATCACACGGTTTGCCCAAAGCCGTGTACGTATCTGACTGTGTCATGTGGTAAAATGTGATCCCACATTCGCGCTGTTAATGCACATATGCCGTGTATGGGACACAATTTCAACCCTGCACCCTTGGGAAATGTGTAATGCACCATTAGTGCATGGTAATGTGTGTATTAGCCGTGTGAACTTGGGATCACATTTGACCATGTGGCACGATCAGATACGTACACGGTTTTGAGCAGACCGTGTAATTTGGCCTGTTTTTTACTACTGGCATTTTTCAGCGAGCTTTTGTCCAAGCCCATCTGCGACACGCCGAAACTTTGAACGTCACACCCAAACCTGTCTGTAGCGCTCCTAGCATTGGAGCATTGCATAAATAGTATTTATTAACTATCCACCCATAACTCGTCAATCAAAATATGGATCCCCCTGAGTCCATCAGTAAAACAATGGGGAAAGCGGGATGCTGTTCATTTCTGTCCGAAACCGCTCACAACTTGGCTCATCCAGTGCAGCCATACTGTAGAGACCATTGGTTGCCTTGATATCTGCCATTGCTTCTACTATCCCTGCTGCTTGTTTGATGGGTCTAGCGTGTGCTTGGAGTTACTCGCAAGCATTTTCGTTGCAACTTTTGAATTTTCCTCATCGCCGAAATTTATGTTTCTATGGGATTGTTAATTTCAATAAGGCAGTGTCAATGAAATTAATATGGCGCTATGTGCATATTCCGTTGTTTTGCAGCTCCTACATCAATCATCTGGTGTGCTTGCCTACACATGCAGATTTTTGAAGCACTTGATAACAATCCATTTTGTGCTGCAGTTGAATTTTGCAATGCGCATCTATTTTTCACTCCTTGACGCCCCATGATTAAACAGTTTGTGCCGTTGCCATCGAAAAATCATTCAAAATGCGTTGCCACTTGAACACAATCACTAGACACTCCTGTTAAAGGTGGTGGCTTGATATTCGCAAAGGTTTTACTAATTGTGCAGCCTTTCACCTTCTCGCTTGGATATCAGTGTGATCAAATGCGAACACTGGCTGCTGAGCTACGTGAAAACTGTCATATTGCAGTCATCCAGCCGTGGAAAGCCATTGGAGCGAGTGAAGGCACCCGGAAGAGACCCTGAAGATGTGTTGTTGAGGATCATTGCTCCTATTTTGTTGGCTATTGTTTTGGCTTTGGCTATGGCCGCCGGCATCATTTTCGCTTTGAGATCTCGACGTCGATCCATTAGGCAGGTGCGCCATGTGTCATGTGCGCAGCGTTGTGAATATGGGTCCAACCATGGCTGAAGCCACATAGCCGTATGTGTCAGGTCTGCGCAGTGGCAAGATCTGCACTGAATGGTGTGCATCACTACAAGTATTTGCTTTGCTCTCGAACTGTGTTTCGTTTCCTTTTGTCATTCATTTGCCGTCGACAGTACAAATTTCACACGCTTTGTGCCAAAATTAAGACGACCATGAATGCAAGGCGAAGTGCGACAATGTGAGTGCTGGCACTCTTAATTGGGGATCTTTTGGGGCTCCTTATGTTGCAAAGCCCTCAGCTTGCTCTGAACTTTCCAGCAAGCTGAGTTTGCTGTTTTGCTTTGCTTTGGTGATATCTGAGGTGGCATTGTGTGCAACAGAAGCAAAGGATGGATGAGCAGCTGCAGGCCAAACTGAGGGGTTTCGTGTACAACCAGAGCATGATGGATTTTCTACAGACTCAGCTGTCCAAAGTGGAAACAATAGAGAAGCCGCCGAATGATTCAGAGACACACTGGAAGACATTCCAGCATCTTCGAGATAAGGGGCACAGGCTTGTAGAAAAGCACCAAACCGGCTTTGACATCAAGACTTTCTACAGAATCAGTGACGTAAGAGACGGCGTGGAGGACCTGTGCGGAATGATGGCAGACATTATTCGTGAGTGGGGAATGAACAACTTTGTGCACGTAGAGGCCAAGGTGCCTGAAAAATGTGTCACTGACGACAGCAAGCACTTGTATGTGGCCCTTGCATCCATTATGCTGGACAAGGAGTTCACCACCGGAGATGCTGATTTGCTGCAAGAATGGGAGAACATCAAACACAAGCACGAAATTGAGCTGAAAGCGTTGCGTGTAGTTTCTGATGATGATGTCCTGCTCAAGGAAAAAATTGCCGAGGGCGGAGGCCGGGAAGTCTACATAGCTGAGTGGAACGGCGATCCAGTTGCGGCGAAGCAACAACAGATTAGAAACGACCAGGTAGGACAGACCGAGGGCTTCGCCGATTTCTGGCAGGAGGCGTCCATCCAAGCGTCCATGAATGACCCACACGTCACCCGCATTTACGCAACCACTCCGTCGGGCAAGTTGGTCATGGAGCTGGCAGATGGCAATCTGAAGGACCTGTGCCAAAGGTGGAAAGGCAAGTGGCCGTGGTCCACGAAACTGAGGCTGGCAAAGCACGCGGCAGCGGCCCTGCATTACATGCACGGCAGGGATCCGCCCATGAATCACCGCGACGTCAAGACTCCGAACTTCCTGGTGTTTGGCGCTGACGCAGCGCAGTGCACTGTGAAGATTGCAGACTTTGGACTCACAGCCGAGATCGCGCATACAAGGCACAGCTTGACGATAAGGGAGGGAGGAGGAACTCCGGAATGGCTGGCTCCTGAGTTCTACGAGAGAAACCCATTAAATCTGGCATCCGATGTCTTTAGCCTTGGCGTGGTGATGTTTGAAATTGTCACCGGGCTTCATCCCTACATGAAGGGGCCGCGCTCCCAAGGCACGGGGCCTTCCATAATGAGGCAGAAGATGATTGGCGCTGATCCCTGCGTGGTTCAGCCAAGCGACTGTCCGCAAGAAATGCTGGAATTGATGAGGCTTTGTATTTCCGTCGAACCTGACATCAGGCCTGACATCAAGGAAGTGGTCGCGGCACTGAACCAATTGCTGGAAATGTGGGAGCATGGGCAGTAGCGGGCATTGTGCGATGCGGCAATTCTTTTGTCTACGCTTGTATTGGTTTTTGCGTTTCGACTATTTGTACCTACTGTTGGTGCCGCTGACGACGGCAGAAATATAGTTAACTATCTTGTTAATGAGTTTCTTCCAAGGACGACGTTGCGTGGGCGTGCGCCGGCCATGATGGGCCGGGCTGCCTTTCTGGCCGTTGCAGGGCCATCAAACACCGGTTTCTGTCAACCCTGTACCCGGGGGCAGTTCTGACCACCGGATCCAAGGGCAACCGGGTGATCCTTGTAACTTGGACGTGGACAAGGGGACCGGTCAAACTGGCCCTTGGGTTTGGCGGGGAGTTTGGCGGCAAGTGGGAGCGGCTATTTCAGGCGCGAACCATGGCGCCCCCCTTTATCTTGTTTCGCACACGCCCGGCCCGCCCTAATAGAGTGAGTTTCGGTTCGCTGTGGGACGGAGTGGGAGTTGAGTACTAGAAAGGGGGTGCTGACTCTGGTTTGAGTCACCATCAGGATGGCATGGAGTTCTATGCGAAGCGAGGGCACACTTCAAGTGGGTAGCCAGTCGGGTCTTGTATTAGTGAGGTGATGGACACCAGTACAATTGTGAGTGTAAGTCTTGTCGTGTGGGCAACACGGGGGGGGTTCTGAAGGAGACCGGTAAGGCAGAAACAAAATCCTGGACGGAAAGAAAGTTTCGATGGACTCGAGTGGCACGCTGTTTCTGCTCAAACACATCCAATTCTCTGGATACTTGCGTACACAGCACTCTGCGACCCCACAGTGGACAGCGATCACACCCAACATGTTACAGGTAGCACATTCGCGCGTGGTCGTTGTGGCACACTCGACAGCAAAGAGCTCTCCTATGTTCTCTAACGCAGGGTTGCGATACATGTAGCATTGGAATATCTGCATGACTTACTGAAAGCAGTACTGACGCCAGCAAGCTGCAGCCAATCTCTTTCGGGCGGGGCTGGGAAGGCGGGGAGGGTGGCTGGTGTCTAACTCGTGCTGTCACCCGCTCGTGTTGCTATGGTTTCCTGTCCGTGGCGGCCAATTTGCTCCCACTTTTGCTTGAAAGGCAGGAGGGGACAGCGAGACTGAGGGACTGTAATTGCTGCAAGCAATTCTGTGAATGTATCCAAGGCTTTCGGAGCAACGATGCTATCTGGGGTCGAGGTTCGACAGGCCTGCACACCCATTCACCGGCCTTTCCCGGATCCTTCGACTGGGGTTAGACTATGGCACTAGCCAGTCTGCTCATCGCAAAATTCTGGTAAACTTAATATGAAGCCTAATGTACGGGAACTTGGGATGGTCGGATGCCGTGGCCAGAATAGTACGAGTCTGGCACCCGCTTTGATGAACGAAACATGTTCCAGAGCATGGTGCATCAATTAATATATTGATGAGGCCTTCATCATCGACATGCACAAACGGGATCAAATTCGAATCGGCAGCAACAGTACTACCGGCGAGGAAACACGTCAATCAAATGCCGCCTGGAGAGGGCACCGAGCAAGAGAGGGAAACCCTCTGGGAGTCTTCAGATTGCTGAAACGAGCCGTGATGTATTGCAAGCAGGAATGGCGTGTTAACATCGCTAAACACAACACCACTATGCATGTAATGCATAGTATACACTCTGCGTATAAGATGTTGCGTTCAATTCGAGTCGGTCACAGTCCACAGACATTCCTGCGGCAGGCCAGGGACGGCAATCAGCGCTGCTAGACCGTCCATGCTCGTAAGCAAAGTTTTGTTTCCCCAGGTTCTGCTCTTGATAGTCCGTGACACATTGCCGTGTTTCTTAATGCGCAAGCTCGTAAGATATCACCAGGCTCGTTATTTACGTATACGGTTACTTTTTCATGTTCACGTTTTTGCTTGCAAAAAAGTAATTTGCAAAAGGGGCTATTTTTGCGGCTGTATTTACGGTTTTGCGGCACGTTGGGACACTTAGTTTACGCGGCGAAAGTCATGTACAATGATCAGCCTTCCGCCCCCTCGAGCGTTTGCAACATGGCGCCCACCTCGCCCCCAGCAAAGGCAACGACCCCGCCGAGCAAATCTTGGTTCTGCCCAATCCTGCGCGTCTGCTGCCACCCATAGAAATCCGTAAATCTATATGTACTGTATCTATGCGCACGGGGCTGTATTTGCTGCTGCCGAAGGGTACTTGGTGTGGTTGCCGTCGTTGGCCTTCAACCACTGCCCTGGCAATGTGCCAGACAAGGAAAATGTATTTACAGGATCAAAGTATTTAGAACAAGCAACAGCCAACACGCGCCTGCAATGTTCAATGGACACGTTCCCTTGGCTCCAACCGCAGGCAACTCGGTAGTTCCCACAAACCACTCTCGATCCTCCTTGATAATCGCAGCAGGTTCTGGATCCACTCCAGTCAGGTCTTTCCTTACAAACTCTCACGCTTCCTGAAAGGACTTGCTGCAGTCGTGCCAGTGAGCAGCAAGAACTTCTGGAACTCAATGGGGAATTGATGGAACTCAGGTTCTGCCGGCAAATGCAGCGGTTCCTTCTTCTCTATCCAAACGCTTTCCACCTTTGCTTTTTTAAATACAGGTTGTTCCACCTCGGTCGTCTCCTCAGAGCCCCATATATAGGCAGATATGCCTGCGCTTTCACTGCATCCCACTATTTCTGTAAGAAGCGGAGTGTCGGCTGAACTTTACTTTGTATTATGGAGTGCTGCTGGATTGACCGACTTCAGAGGCACAAGTGACATCCAGAGACAGCTTGAGGGATAGGCGGAATGACATACACCTTGACGGGAACTTTTCTCTCACTTCCATATATTAGAGACACAACAAGGGCGGAAGGCTCTGCAGAAAACGTAGCACAGTCCAACTGCAGTATCAATTCACTTATTCGGAATTGTCCACTCAGAATACACCAACGGTCACGACAAGAACGAACTTGAATGATTTTCGGGTCCGAGAAAATCCCAGATTACTCACGAGTGCCACAGACAAAGATGACCACCAACTTTCACCCACGATATGGTGCACAACCAATTTACTAAACAACATAGTGGTCCGAATCGATTCGCTCCACTACTTCACGATTTTTCTCACGATAATAACAGCTCTGTAAAAGCGATCAGCACGTTAGAGCTTGTGAAGCGCTTTTTGCAAAACTGAGCACCTTTTCCAGCCCTTTATGTCAGTTCTCCCTCCAAAAGATCACAAATTCTGTCGCCGTTTGCGAAGGCCCATCACAAAGCACCGTAGCTGCAATCACTCGCAAAGTCCTTGACCAACTGACTCACGAAACGCTCAGCGTATTGAGCGACTCAGTACCTGTCAGCAAGGTGCCTCACACTTGCGCTAACGCCCAGAAACAATCGAGTGTCTCAGCGCCACTGGTCGCTCGGCAGCGACTCAGAATAGCAGCAGCAAGACTTTCAACCTAGTAAAGAAAACACTCGACCGGCTCAGAATTGAGCGCCGCGAGTTTAAGGACCCGTATCCTCCGATTTTGCACATAAAACCCTTCCTTTTGATAGAAAACACAAGGAACGAGTCTATGCGGATTGTTCTTCCTCACCCAAGCATCAAAACAGGGGTCAAATCGCTCAACAACTTGTTTTTTTGTTACAAGAAGAGCAACCGAAACAGCACTTGAATCTGATGTGTTAACAGGCTGCCGACTTTCACCCGTCCCTCACGACCATGGTTACAAGCGTACACACTTGTTAATCCACTTCACTATTGGCCAGTAGCCTCACAAACGCCGAGGCTGTGCGTCGCTTGGCGGCGGCCCAGAACACGTCAATGAGAGAGACACAAAGAAAAGACCTTCCCTCTTGTTGCCCAGCCTCCGTTTTCATCACATAACGGTTAATTCTTCTTACCCATACAGAATATTCCAAAAACCACGTCATTTATGTGGCACATTCTCACACGTTCGTATCCCAACATCATGAAACATGTATCACATAACATCATGTACTCCCGCAGCCAGTAATTTACGACAATTGACATATAATTAAAACAAATTACAACAGACGTTACTCTATTGTGTTTGGCACTTACACCATTCCAGCGCACCTAGCACCCTCATCATGTGCCATTCAGGTGCTCATACACCATCTCCGGATGCTCTCAAGTGGTCCCACTCATCATATGTTGCATAGTATAACAATCAACATTATACCGCTCAATTCTCCATCACAATAAGCAACATCACGTTCTGGGGATTCACCACACCTCCAGCAGCCCTTATGTGAGCCCTGGGTGTGTGGGAACATCACAGAACTCAAGAAAAACCAAAAGAGATAATCAAAGAACAAAAAACGAACACATTCAATCAATGTACATCTCTTATAGTAGCCCCCTTTTTTCTCTCATCATTCTCTCAGAAAGTTGTCTGGGGCAGCATGTCCCCCCAAGCAATTCACCCAGCATTGATTAAATGTGTCAGAAATTTAATACCCCCATTCTACCCTTACAGCAGTGTACACTCCCCCTGCAAATCTAGTTACTGATTGCTTAAAATACTCCCGACTAATCAAATTACGGGGCCTCCCAATCCTCGGGTCCCAGTACATGCGGGCATCAGGCCCGCTCCTGTTGAACGCGCCTCGCTCCTTGGCGTTCCTTACCACGCGCGGGCTGCTCATGAGCTCAGTGAGACTCGCCTTTGGCCTCCCAACCGCAGGCGCGGCTACGCCCAATCCGCAGAGGGCCTCCGAGGCCGCTTGCCACGCTGCCATTCCTGGGTCGGATGGAACCCGCCCCACCATCGCATCCATTGGGGCGCCATCCATTCCTGTCTCGCTCACCAGCAGCCCAGCCGCCCTCTCGCTTGGTTCGCCACCCAGACCAGCCTCTTCCCCGTCATTCTGCCCCCTCGGCCCGTCGCTAGGGCCCTCCATTCCGCCAGCATGCGCCAATGCCCCACACACCGGCCACGCTTGGGTCGCGGGGCTCGCACGCCCCGGCCCCACTGCCGTTCGGTGCGCCAAAAGCAGCTGGAGGACGGCGTCCTACTTGTCCTCCAAAACCGCCATTCTTCGCTCCACCTCACGGAGCCCCACGTTCGCTGGCTCGGCATGACAGGGCGCGCCACCCGGGGTCTCAACCAACGTGAACGCCTCATCCTCCCCGGCGCGATCAGCGCCTCATTCCGGCCCGCAGCGCTTCGCCCTCCGTCAGCCTTCTCGCTGCCATTGGTCGCCAATGCACGCATCTCACCAAACGACCTCACCGAGCAAGGAAACGTGGGAGGTCGCGTTGAGCCGGATGCGGGCAGAGTTTCCCAGCGGGCCAATGCACCATTGCGTTATCAGATGTCCGACTCTGCGTCACGCCATTTTCATTTAAGGATGGCAGCTGCTCGGAATCAAACAGCTACGCTGTGGCTGCAGATTCCAGGAACTAAGGCTACAGAGCGCCTCTGCGCATCACTCAATGGCGACTCGCAGGGTAGATATGGTCAAGGAGCCAAAGATGAACTTTACCGGAAGAATCTTGACGGCTCCGACATGTCAGCTCCATTTTCGGGGTTGGCAGTGGCGTTCACGTTTCGCTACGTGACGGATTGCACAGCATCGCTGTAGTTAATGCAATCGTATATAGTCCCTTCGCACCATGTGCAGGCATTGAGGCATATGCCTGGAAGAAGATTTGGATAACCATTTACGCGCCCTCTTAACAGCCATTCACGAGAATGACATTATTCGATTGCAACCAGTGCAGCACCAGGCAATGCTGCACGCAACACGCAATGGAAGTCACCCAATATATTAAAGAAAGGAATTTTGACGTCGATCAAATGCATTGTGCCTTGATTTACATCACCATGTGACAAATGAACAAACACATCATGCCATTATCTGCGAACGTCTTGTCTGCCTTGCAAATTTCGTTGCAAATGACCACCCCATGCACTCAAAGACTAAGGCAACTGCTCTGTTTTTGCTTTGCATACTTTATCCAGCATCTCGAAGTTTCGATTCCCTATCATCCTCACACCCCCTATTGGCGGTGTATGCTGCAGCATGTATAGTCCCTTCAGCCAAAAGAACATCATGTTTCGAACTGAAATTTATTCCGAAGCGTCATGAAAGCAGTTCCTTAATTGTTTCCTTCACACCTTCCTCTGTGCATGCCCCATCAGGACAAGGAGGCAGAACAGCTGCACCATCCTCGTCATTTGCATTGTCTTTTTCATTGCTGGCCGTGCACTCACAGATACTGTCCATTGCATTGGCGCCACTGCCATCAGCAACTGACGTGTCTGCACCATTTTCCACGAGAAACTCCATCATGTCAATGTTCCCGTAGTAAGCTGCCCAGATCAGTGGTGTCCTACCATCTTTCGCTTGGACATCAATGTCTGCCTCTTCGTCCAGCAGCTCTTCTGCAATCCTCACACTTTGGCGGCCTAGCGTCACAGTCGCAAAATGCAAGGGCCTGTTGCCCATGTCATTTCCTTGGTTCACATCTGCCCCTTCCTCAAGAAGAGCCTGGACAACCATCAGATGCCTGGTAGATGGGAACATTGTGCAGCATCCATTCTCTGCTGCCTTCAGCAAAGCTGTGCTGCCATCATCAGCCTGCTTGCCCACATCCGCTTCTGCATCGATCAGAATCTCCACAACTTCCACTTGGCCATACTGCGAAGCTATGATGAGTGGAGTCGCTCCATCAGAAGTGCGTGACCTATTGACATCTGCCCCATATTCAATTAAAATCTGAACAACACCCATGTGGCCAAACCACGACGCCTGGAAAAGTGGCGCACTGCCATCAATGACACCCTTGTCTGGCTTGGCGCCAGCTTCAAGGAGTGCCTCCACAATCTCTACATCGCCTCTTTGCGCAGCTATGTACAATGGAGTGTTTCGGTCTGTAGCAGACTTGTCAGGATCGGCGTCTGCCTCCAAGAGCGCCTTCACAATGTCCACTTTTCCATCTTGCGCAGCTTTGAAAAGCGCAGGCACCCCGTCAAGATTCCGCGTTGTGTCAGGGTCAGCACCCTCTTCGAGGAGAACCTCCACAATGGGAAGGTGGCCCTTGCTCACCGCTCGCCAGAGAGGTGTGCTGCCATTTTTGCTCAGCTTGACATCCACATTTGCGCCTGCTGTCAGCGCATCTTTGACTCCAATTGTGTCCCCATCTGAGGAGGCATTCCACAATTTCTGCGCGATAATGGCAAACACAAATTTCAAATCTTCTGGACGCTGAAGCCCTCAGCAGCAATATGCAAATTCCAAATCTCTCAACAATGCACCATCATGCATTGTGCGCATCACTAATAAGATTGCTACCTGCAAGCCTTGCTGCATATTGGCACTGATGGCTATATAGCTGCTTGCAAATAATGTACATGTTTGCTGTATTTATTTTGTGGATATGGCCAAAAACATGAAAATGCCGAAATTGAAATGCATTTGATATTTGACATTGGCTTTGTGCAAAGTGCAGATATTCAGTCCAATAGAAACTTTCCGGGCCCAAAGGCGTAATAAATGGTTTTCCACTCATAATTCCTGGTTAGTCTTGTTGGAGCCCAGAATCCATCTACGTATTGTATTGCCGCTTGTGCACAGATTGGCTGTTGGTCAGTAAAAGAATTGATGCTCTCTAGTTGCACGTAGACCCTGCTCTCCCTTAAACGTGACTGCTTTTCATATCATCTCCGGCATAATACTGGATGTTATGCAACTTTGAACATAACGTTAATAGATGAAAATGGCTGGATGATGGCACGATGTGTCATACCTGATCTGCTAGCATTTGCTCTTCTGGTGTGAGGTCAATGTCCTGGCAAAGAATCAAATATACGCTTAGTCAAATCAAAAGATCCAATACACAAATATGGATTCTAGGATTCTCCATGCCATCTCTCCAAGCTCCCACAAAATTTCGGAAATGCAGACTGATGGACACATAGTGGTATTGGACAAGTTTCACTAGCCAATACAATCTTTCATAGTTTTGATCATGTGAAAATGGAGCAAAGACGCAAATCCACAGGGACAGAATAGCATGCAATGAAAGGGATGTAGCAAACAGTCTGACCTATGTTAGGCGAGTCCTTACCAGCGATGAAGATGCGTCTTCTTCTGCTGGTGCCTCAGTAGCATTTGAATTAGATTTTTCATCTTGCTTGGGTGCAGGTGCAGCTTCTGGCCCCGTAGCATCTTTCTCAACAGATTCTGCAGGAGGCTGTTCCACCGGTTCGTCCACATTCTCGGACACTGGAGCCACATCTGACAAGGCTGTTGGCTGTGTCGGAGGTGGAAGCTTCTTCCCCTGAGAAGCAAGAATTGGGTAAATGTAAAAGTCAACAATGGTCAGTCTGCGCTGCTGTCAAGTTGAAGCTGAACATTTGGAGTGGAGAACATTAAGCAATGGGTAAGGCATTTAAGTGCAAGCTTGCACAACGAGCAAACAACTAGCATGCAACACGTGTATGCCAGTGTGGAGACCGTGTCAAATCCATGGCGGTGGCATCCTGCCATTAAAACCATTCAGGATGGTGCAATGTGAATTGAGCATAGTTTGCTTGCGTACACCGAAACTGGCAAGTTGATTGGGGCCTAGATGGGAGGCCATAGAGGTAAAGATTTCCTGACGAAAGAGGGCAAATACAAGGATATAATGGACAGCCGTATAAGGGTAACGAAATTCAACTTGAATGTACAATTGACATTCATATTTTTGAAAACAATACTGTTGATTGGCGCCCATATGTGTGTATCCTCAACAAGTGTCCGTATAGTGGGAATTCAATTCCCGCAATGCAGATAGTAGAACTATCAGCAATACGCAATAATGTTAAATCAAATTTGATGCACTGGAAATGTGCTGCGCTGCTATGCCTGTATGCTCTGCCGGACACTAGCATCATTTTTATTATTGAATTTTATTACACATTCATTTCCAAGGGCATTGCCCCGACTTGCCTGAATTCTGTCATCAATCCACTCAGCATATGCGCCCAATCTTGTGAACACACTTGGCTTCTTGGCTGTCCCGCAGTCATCAACTTTCTCTCCAAATGATGTGATCCCCACAACGATGTCAAAGGCAGGATCACCAGCAGAAATGTTTCGATTTGGAGCAAACACTTGCAGCAAGGGTCCGCCGCTGTCACCTGAGGATGGACATGAGAAAATTTTACCTCCAGCATTTTCTTCGGCATCCAGTACCAATTCAACATAACTATTGCAAGAGATTGCTGTAATCAACTCAACTAAGCAGTTCTGCTGAACAGAGATATGCAGCTCTGGATACTTCCTTGATGGTGATGAAGCTGCCTTTGGGTTGTATCATTTGATGAATCTGTACACCATCAATTTGAGCAGTTAAGTGAGGTAAACGAAGCCAACGAGATAGTGTCAGTATAGCCAACGTAGCACGTATGCTGTTGTCAATGGCAGCTCCGAATCCACTGATCCTTTGAGGGATTTCATGGCACATGAATACTCACAATCCACAGGCCTCAGAGATAGGATATGCAGGTCAGAAAATGCCGCTGAATTGCCACAACCAGTACAGAAAGGGACCATTTTTGTGTCATATTTCAAAGAAGTTTGAAGGACTGGTGCGACTTAAAAATACACCAGGAATTCTTAAGATTGTATCAAGCGGTGCAGAAGCGCTTCCTGGCTTTTTGCTGACAGGGAATGCGCTGATCACCATGGCTGTATACGCCCACATATTACGCAATGCAAACAGAGAAAATGACGCCGGTCTCAATTTCCAAGATACAATAGCCAATTACCAATCCGCTACTGTGGGATGAGAGCTTTCAAAAAATTTAGCAGCGTATTCAAAATGGAAAGCTGGAAGGCGTGCCCAATCGTGCCAAATTACTTCAGAGCAGTCGAGTGCTGAGATGTGCAACAGTGCATGGGGACATCACCTGAAGCTTTACGCATGTCCAATTTGCGTGCTGCAAACATTACCTTGGCAAACGTCTTGCTCGAAGCCAAAGGCACACAACATCTCATCTTTGATGAGGTCGCCCCAGACGTCAACAGAATCACAAAATTCATTGTCAATGAACTGAATACTGTCAGCCTGTTGGAGATTCACTGGCCTGCTGGAGTTTCCTTGCTCGCCCCAACCAATCGCAACAAGGGTGTCGCCCTGAGCAAGTGTTTCAGAGCTTGTGGGCAAACCCACTGAAGTGAATTCTGAGGCCTCGTCCAGCTGGAGCATAGCAATGTCGTTCCCATCTGCAACGTTCCCTGTCCAATCCTGGTGGATGAACGTTTGCTTGGCAAGAAACATCTGTGGCAGACAAAAACATTCAATGTGAGAAATGGCATTTTGGAAACAACATGTTTAGAAAAATATGGTTTGAGCTGGTCTAGTCACGATTCACTCAACGCACATTCTGCGCACGCTCTGAAGGGAATGAACATCTTCAGAACAACTATTCATTTGCTCCTGTCCCGGGGATTAGGGTTTGATCACTGGATAAACCCCAAAACATTTTAAAAACCCTTTTGGCATCTTTTTCGCTATTTACATTCATATGTGCCGCATTTCATCAGAAATTCCATTGGGGAGTCATTACTGACAGTGCCGAAATGGCACACATTAACATATGTAAATAACTAAACATCCATTTACCAAAGCATAAAAGCATAGCAAACTCACCGTTCGCAACCCACACGTGAATGCAAAGTGCAATTGGTGACAATGATATAAATGGTTATTTCCATGCGTTCCTGAGAAAACATCAGCCACATACTTGACAATGTGTGGTCGTTACCTCAACTTCTCCATTTTCATTTTCTTCATCATCAAGGCGGCATGCCCCGATGGCAACGATGGGCCTCAGTCCAACTGTTGACCGCTTGTTGGGATCCACACAATGGGCAGCCGTCAAAACCCACCCTTTGTGAACTAAAACCCCACCACACTTGTGAGCGTTCGATCTATCTCGCAGGGATGCCATGTAGGGGTAGCGGCCGCATGGGGCATCCTTTCCACCCTGCAGTGCATTGTCCATGTCATGAGTTCTACCTGCAGTGTCAAAGCCAACTACTGTACGACTTGTCACCATTCTGTAGCACTTTGCTTCACTGGGACAGGCCCCAGCGCCCGCGGCTTCGGCGCTGCGACTCAGTCCCTGGCACCAAAGCTGGTATATGCCCGGTATATACCCTCTACACCGGCATCCAGGGAGCCCTTTATACCAGCAGCCAGGGTACCCCCTACTCCCACGGCTGGGACACTCCCTACCAGCAGACAGGGTATCCCCAACACCGGGGGCTAGGGTAACCCCTACACCGGCGGCTAGGGTGCCTCCTACATCGGCATACAAGATAAGAGAATCGAACCATGCAATGGCGGAGTCCGCCAGATATGTCCGACATATCTGGCGGTGTTTGAGGAAGCTTGCGGGACTCAAACTACTGCTTACTGCGTTAAGCACTGCGGAAAGGCTGAAAGTACTGCAAGGATTTAGCGACCAAAGACAGGTTTAGCGACCACGGACAGGTTTAGCGACCACTCAGCCGGGCTTTCTGTCAGCAGTGGTCGCTAAACCGGGACCCCCACTGCATTGCATCAAACACTCCAATGCTCTGCGTGGAAGCAATGAGTCAATGGAAGCATCCAATGGCATATTGCAACACATTTAATTACTGTTTACTGCATATCTTATATTTGTGTTTCATGTTCGTAAGTTTGCACCAATTGATGCATGGATAACAATCTTGCGAACACTGAACCTAAATCCAGTCAATGACTTTAGTTGGAATAAATGCTGAAAATGACCTGAATCAACACCCATATATCAAGTATTGCTTTGCCGACTGGATGTGTGTAAAGAATGAAACCAACACAAATGGGTTATCCATCATATGCCACCATTTTCATGGCCAGACATCAAGCCTAAGTCCATCTCAAATAAAGTTAGACTTGGGTCAACGAGTAAATCAGAAACTGTGAAATGGTTCCATGTGTTCGATCATTCATTTTTTAACTGTCAAGTTTTCTGGATAAAAAAATGTCCATAACAGGAGCCTGTGCGTTTCGGTACCAAAGGTGCTGTGAATAGACAAGCCACTTATGTTATAGATTATCTGGTGCACATTTTCAGCTTCAATGTGCATTTATTTGGTGAAGCGTATAGTGCTTGCACCTCATGTACTGCATATCTATGGCAGAAGCAGCACAACGCTCTTTCAATCCAGTATTGCGAATTGAAAACGCTCTCGAATCATACAACTGCTACCTAAATTTTACTACCACTTTACTCCCATCAGGATTCCGATATGATCAGGATGTATTCAGCCAATCAATAGATGCCTAAATGCAACAGCGCGTGCCGTTTTCAAATAAGGTAGACAGTCATGCAAACTATGGTGGCTGGTGGTCAAATGTGCAACGATACTACCAATCACTACGAAATCCTAGTTGACCGCAGTTTCAATGCCATGGAATGGCAATCGTAAAGACAACCAAAAGTAAAAATTTCAGCAACTCATCGACCTTGCTAACAAATATTTGATAAAATTTTGTACAGCGAGACAGATGTCATGCAGCCTTATCTGGAAACAATTTGTCTTCGCATCTGTTTTCAGGGTATGCAATTATAGCCAAGGTCAGTCATCAGTGGCTAGTGACCAAGAGAAATGACACGCACTGCAATTCTCGCTTCTGTCTCGGAGCCTTGCAGCAGCTGCCTTGAAGGAGAAAGTTCAGAAAAGCTTGACCCTGCAGAGGAGTGAGCAAATGAGGGAATCAATATATCAAATACACGGTTCACCAGAAAATGATCAACAATGCCGCAATTATAACACAACACACTGGCCTGCAAGAATGGATTGCAATGGTGCGTTATTATGCATTTTACAAAAGAGTGGATTGTGAGAAAAGCATTCAGCACAGCACAGGATGCAGGGATTTATTTCGCAACACAATCAGTAAAAAAATCCGAACTAAATAAGATAAATTATTTGTTGCGCAAATGAAATACACCTTTCCCACAGGGGACACTGGATTCAACGATCTGGACATACAGCAGCACGAAAGGAAGCTGATACAACATATGTAATATCTCACCGACTGACGATCCGCATTTAACTCAACCATAATTTGAATTTCGCCATCCACAAGGGCTAGAACAGCTTCTGCACATCTTAGCTTTGGCCATCAGCTCAGGCATGTTTTCTTAAACATTTACTATGGGATGAGGACCTTTTTCTATTCAGCACAGTTGACCATGTCAATTGAAACGAAAATCGCGCAGTCTACACCAACGAGTCTTGCAATTTTTACAGAAAAGAAGTATTGGAAAATTGCAGACGTGATTGACGTGTTTTAATGCTAAAATGAAGGCACAATTTCCAGAAAACTATCCATTCTTGAGGCCAAAAAGTACTGATCTAACACCGGGTTGACATGGCACACTATCCAGAGCTTTGAAGTACACTGTCCAGAAGCAATCGATCACAGAACAAAAGTCGCCATTGTAGACCATTTGCATTGTAGACCATTGTAGACCATATCCTGAAGCCCAGGGACTGCACTGCGGCTTTCACAGGCAAGGCCGCAATAGATGAAGAGCCATGTGCATGCCAGCCGTCCCTGTTGTACGGCACGCCCTTATTTGCACCAATTAACCTTTCAAGTCGAGGGCTACAGCAGTGCGCGGACTTGGGTGTTGGTGTAAGCGGCCGCCGCAATCGCCCCAGCCAATTGTTAGGCATCATCATGTAATGAGCCGGACACGAACGGGCAAAGGCCCCCCCCACCCCCGGTGCTAACCCCACCACCACGCCGAGACCCCCTCCCCTCCCACTCGAGGCGCCGACCACGGCACCCACAACTCGGTGGCTCTGCCCGCATCTGCGCCTGTCACTGCGGGTAGCAATGCCCACCCACAGCCAAGGTCAGCCAACGGCATGGATATGCACGCACAACCGCGGAGGTTGAGCATGGAAAATTATCGCCTGCCGTTGAGGAGAGCGCGGCTGAACGGGGCCAATTGCTGGCTTGTCGATTGCCCATTGCGCCGTGGGGCGCCAGCCCAGCATAGCCAACGGCAGATGCAAGAACATGCACCCGGGGAGGTCGTGGATGCAAAAAAATGTCGCATGCCTCTCGTGAGAGCTCGACTGGGCGGGGCCAATGGCGGGCCAGCCGATTGGCCATCCCGCCGTGGGGTCTTACCTGCGGGCGCCGCGGCGGCGACAGCCATCACGGCCAGCATCAGCGCCCAGGCGGCGTGTCGGGCACAGATGCTCCCCATCTCGGACACTGATCTTTGGCTGCGGACTGGCCCTTGATTCGATGTTTCCAAAATGGAGGGCCTGGCGGCAGGCCGGGGCGGGGAAAAGGGCTGGGCGACCCGGCTTCCAGGGACGGCAGAAGGATGCAAACGCGCAGGGGCGGGGCGATTTCAAAGCACCCCTCCCTGTGAGATGGGGTTGGGAAAGCCCTGGGGTGATGATGGCCACCGGCCTTGGTCCCCGTCCCAGAACTTGCCGTTTGGACCGGCTCTGGGAGCAGCCGAGGGCGCGCTGCCCGGTCTGTCGGGTGGCTCCCCTCGGGGCGCCTCGCGCCCGCTGCCGTGGGAGCGAGAACTCGGGGCGATTTCACGCGGGATGGACCGGCAAGAGTAATGCTTGAGCGGGTTAGTAGGCTGGTAAGAGACCTGTTTTTTTCGCCTGTAACCCCCGCCCACCCCACCCTACCCCTCCCCGCTGAGAATATATCAGTCCCCCTGTCTTTTTCCTTCTTCCGCTGATAAGGCCAACGCTGATCAGTGGTTTCTGAGGCTAGGTGTCCGAAACAAGAAGGGATGTCCACGGAAAAGACGGAGCGGCTGATTTCATGCTCTCCCCACCCCACCCCACCCACCCACACGCCTATTCGCACCCGTCGTGTAGAGTAAACGAGGGGAGGGAACCCGACATTCTCATGCAGGGTGGTGCTTCCAAGGATCTCATGTTTCCACAAGGGAATGTATATGTCGATGTACTTTGTAATGCAACATCTGCGGACACCCAACTTGGGGGCATGGTGGCCGAGACCAGCACGGCTGGATTCAGCAGGTCCTATTTGGTGCTCGCACATTGCCCACTAACGAATTCAGCGACTTAGCACGGTTTCGGTAACAATCAAATTGTGTAAAACGGGCTATTTCGTGCTGATGTCCACCGTGAAACTCGTCGGGAGACACAGAAATGGCCTCGTAGTGGTAAGCATGGTCAACTTCTCCCACACGCAAACTATCCCTGCGAAACAAGATGATCGTCGATCCTGTCCAATGTACAAACATGAAGGCCGCAGCAAAGCCGACGTCGAGGCGCAATTGCGTGTGCACTTCGCGTCACGCTGGTGAAAGGCGGCACGCAAAAGTGCCAAGTATTGCACTAAGCGTTTCCACTCGAGCACGCTTACACTGCGACATGCCCTCTATAGCAGTCTAACGCTGGGCGAGCAGTGTCAGTGCTTTGAACACGGATTTCTTTCATTCACCGGTGGAGCGGAAAACGTACTGCATTGCCGCTGGAACGCGGGAAACACTGCCCACAAACTCATCGATCATGACACTGCAGGAATCGAAGGCTCTTTGAGAGGAAATGGCTACCAGCCCAACGTTTCGCTGTCAGTGAGCGCTCGGCACCAATGGCAGCACGTCTTGGAAATAACATGTAGGGCCTTATAATGTGGTCAGTGTGCTTGATTATGGAAATGGAATTTCAAAATTGCTCCCAAAGATTGATGCTCCGGGCAGTGATAGACTCGCCAGCCTACCCTCTTCCCCCAACAACAATATTTTGGAGCCAGTTTGGAATACCAAATCGCGTGGCGATGGGTCCCGCGTTTTCGGCGAAGGGATTGGATTCCGTTTTATTCTTAATTCGACTCGCAGTCCTCAAGCCCTTGAGTGCGGAAACAACCACTCTGCTCATCTATTGCAGGATATACTTCGCATAGTTGTTGAGTACAAGCCACCCACACATCATGGCATATAGCGCGTCCGCAGCAACAAATTTCCGTCATTAGGATATGGACTAGTTTGCGTTCTTCGGCCAGGCTGTCCCCACATCAAGATGTCTGCAACAATCGGTCGCCCTCAAATACTGCGCGTATATTTCCTGTATGCAACACACACGACTGCTCACAACGTTATTTTGCATTTCAATTCATCACAGCGACGGTTCACCAGAGCCAAATGAAAGCACCGCCACGGGTATGACTATATTGAGAGAGAGATACATGACCCAAAATGGGCGCTGTTGCGGTCAGTGAGCTGAACTTACCAGTTTTGTCTTACCCAGCGGGTGGAAGAGTGTTTTTGGGACCACATGGAGGCTTTGTACGTATCACGTGCAACAACGTCCTTGTGGTCCATTGATTTGTTCTTCCATTTGTGACAAAGTTACAAATGCTTCTCGTGTTACAGTTGCAACACTCCAGCACCAGCAACTGCTGGGCAGCTTGTGAAGATCTCAACAGTGAACAGCATATGGCGTCAAATGCAATTCGATTAGATGGTACCATATTAAAAGATGTCTCGTATACTGATATACGTCTCTTTGCCGCGTGGACGAATTTTGCATTGTTCACTGTCTTAAAATCTCAACAACTTGGTGGCAACAGAATCGCCCGAAAACAAACTACTGAGAGCTCTGCTCCGATGAACGATAAAAGCGCAATGGATTCCAAAATTCATCGTAAAACACACCCTCTAAACGCACGGACTATTTTGTTTCCAGCCCCAAGCCAGACCTCAACCCCAACAATTCATACAAACCAACATGTGCAGACCAAACGCCGCGAGCATCGCCTCCTCGCCTTCCACGCACCACAGAACCAGCTCCAGCACCGTGTGTCCCGTCCCGTGGCGTGGCGCATTGCGCCGCAACCATGGCGGTGTGGCGCGCGGCAACCATACCCCCCCTCCCACTCCCACCCCCGTCTGGTGCACAGCACACCAGAATGTGCGAGTCCCCCCGTCTTTTCCGCGAGGATCCCTTCTTCTTCCGCTGACAAGGCCAGCATGGGTGAGTGGGTCAGTGGTTCAGGGATCAGGCTGTCGAAACAAGAAGGGATCTTCACGGAAAAGGCAGGGCGACTAATTTCATGCCCTCAACACACTGTGTTGTGACCAGTTCTTTCTCGTTCTGTCACAAAACTTGGAGCCCCCCCGTGCACGGCATAAAATTACTGGCTGCACCAAATCGGTGACTGCTTGCACCAAGTCACGTGCATTTCATGTCCAACTCCGTCAAAACAAACCTAACCTAAACCCTAAACCCTAAAACCTAAACCTAACCTACACCTGTCCTAACCCTAACCCTAACCCTAAACTCACCCTGAAACTAAACCTAACCCTAGAATTAGGACAAAGTGTGCACGTGACTTGGTGCAAGCAGTCACCGATTTGGTGCAGGCAGTGATATTATTTCCCCGTGCACAGCACCGTCGGGCGTGTGCTTTAGTGTACTCAGTGCTCAGCCGCTTTTTAGCATGCGCCACCTCCCGTTCCCCGGTGCTGACTGTAGTGGTTGCCCGGATCCCCGCCAATCCCCCCCCGATCTCCAAATCTGTGGCCCCCAGCAATCTCCCGCTCCCGTATTCAGCCTCAAACGCCCTCGCAAAGGCGGCTGCTCAGGCCAACACCCCCCGCCCGCACGCACCCCCCGTCGCTCCAAAGCGCACCACCGCAGCGGCGCAGCCATGGCGCTCAGCTCCACCAAGCCCCTGGCGTCCGCCAAGGCCATCGCCGGGCAGAAGGTGGCGCCGAAATGCCCGCAGGGCATGGCGGCATGCCGGCCGAGGACCGTGTCGGTTCGCGCAGAGGCTGATGATGTGAGCCGCAGGGCAGCAATGGGGATGGTGGCCGGCGGCGTGGCGATCCTGGCCGGCGCCAAGCCCTCTGAGGCCGCCTACGGCGAGACCGCCAATGTTTTCGGTTCCATCACCAACCCGTCGGGCTTCATCCCCTTCTCCGGGGATGGCTACGTCGTCCTGCTGCCCTCCAAGTGGAACCCGTCGCCAGAGCGGGACTTCAAGAACATCGACATGAGGTGGGAGGACAATTTCGAGCCGCTTTCTCACGTCCTGGTGACCAAGACCAAGGCGAGCAGCGGCTCGATCGAAGGGTACGGATCCCCGGATGCGTTCTTGAAGAGCATCGGCAACTACCTTGGGGAGTCCGTGTGGCTCAGCGACGGTGACACGCAGTCTGAGGGAGGATTCGCCAAGAACAAGGTGTCTTCGGCGTCCTTGCTGGACGTCGCCACGGCCAAAGACAAGAAGGGGAAGTCTTACTACAAGTACGAGCTCTTCGTGAGGTCGGCCGATGGCAACGAGGGCGGCCGCCACGTGCTGCTCACGGCGGCCGTGGGCAGCGGCAACCTGTACGTGCAGAAGGTGCAGTGCGGGGACAAGCGGTGGATGAAGGGCGGGCCGCGGGTGGACGCGGAGACCGTGCACAATTCCTTCGCCGTGGCGTGAGGAGGGCCGATCTTTGGGCTGCTCCGCCGGGTGGCGCCGCGATCATGGAGAGAAAGAAGAATTCTCCGCTCCTTTCGAGACTGGGGTGATCGATTGGCGCCGGCGGCGGTGTGCTACATTCCTGGTGGGCCTTGGACGCTGGGGATGCAGGAATCTTTTGTGAATCGGGGATGTGTGGATTTTTGAGAGGGGTAGGGGGGTGTTGGCGGGCGCGACCTGGCGGCTCGAGGACAACTTCTGGCGCTCCCTCGGCGAGGCGGGTGGGGAGCTTGGCGACGGGATTCAAGATCGGAGACAGGGGCCTGGCGGGTTGGGTCTTGGGGCCATGGCCGCTGCAATGGCGTTCGACTCTGAGCTGACGTGACGATTCCGGGCCGGCAACTTTTGCTGGGGATGAATCTGGGAAGGAGGCCACTGGGCGGCGCCCGCTGGCCTTGGGCGTCGGCGCTCCGACCGCGAGGGAAGGGGGCCCGAGAATTTGTGCAATTATCTTCACTGTGTGATGCCACTTGAACCCACTTGATGTAAAGATTCAGCGCCGAAGGAGTTATGCAGGAAAGCATCGCAGTGAGGGCGACCTCTGCATTTTGTTTGCTTGGACTTGGGCCCAGACGACAGTGCGGGTGAGCACATGACTGCTCCTTGGTCGTGCTGAGATCACACAGCTGGCTGTCTGTCTCCATTCTTTTCTATTCCTTTTGCCTTTAATTCTTTTTCTATTTTTCTTTTCCGACTTTTCCACTGAACTTTAAGCCTTACCTGCTGTGCTCCCCTTTGTGGGTCCACGTGTACGCTACAGTGAATTCGTGTCCTAACTTGCTCAGACTGCGTCATGCTTTGGTCACTTGCTTTGCTGCGGCTGCGGTCGAGCATGGACCCGTGCTGCGGTTGGCGCTTGGACGGCACGTGCACATGCTTCTCGAGTGTCGTTTGGCGCCCAGCTCAGATGCCTCTGCAGCAGCAGTTGATGTTGGAACCTTGCAATGAGAGTCCATGAAGAGGGCCAAGCGAGCCTGACTGGTTTCTCCCCTTCACTTCCCACATGTAGTCCTTATCTATCGGACGGGTTTATTGCCCTGTTCAACAGGAACCTGGTCACTGCCGCCTCCGCGTCATAACACTGACCAAGGCATGAAAGCAGATTCCCTTCAATCTTTCCTCTTCCCGTTGAGGGGGGGCTATATTGGTCCGTGTCCGGACGTGGTGTGGCGGGTGACACATCTGAAAACAGTCAAACACCGGAACGCGGGAAGAAGCACCAATCGTCTCGTTGCGGCACCAGGGAACTGCCTTATCCCCGATCGCGTGATCCATGCGCTCTGCTGGGAGCAGCAACGTACTGGGCGGCTGTGGCGCTGTTTGCGTCGCCAGTGTACAGGGCTGACAGCGTATTCGCCAGGAGGGGCGCTTCTCACCTTGGGTTCCAAATCTAAACCATTCAACCTAAAGTAGTTGGGATGATTGATCGTCGCCTATCTGAGAGAGAAGGGTGGTCGAGAAGCCCCGGTTCCCTGTGAATTCCCTGGACGCTCCTCGCCTTCCACCGCATTTGCTGACGGCTTGCAGCTTCCAGGCAGCCGTGTTCGGAGCCAAAACGGTCCCAAATGGCCCTCCCAGGACTGTGCTCTTTTCTTACCGTTCACGAAAGCTTTATCTGCAATAAACAACCGCCTGGCAAGTTGCAGCTGAACACGTGCAACACAAGGAAAGAAGTGTGCTCAAGGCAAGGGAAGGAGGTGGCCCTGTTTCCTTCTTTTTTAATGCAGTGTTTTGATTTTAAAAAAACACTCAGCTAACCCTTGTGCCCGTGCAAGGGCCTCGTCGCGTGGAGATCACCGCACCCCCCGCGTCACACCGCGGTAAACCCGACCGCATGTCTTCTAACACCCGCCCATCAGGCCGCCATCAAATCCGCGGAATCCGCCCGCGGCCAGTGGGCGTCTCTCGCAGCCCGTTGTGCCTGCGCCAGTCCCAGTCACAGCGGGCGCCCCCCAGCCGGCCTTGCGCCAGTCTCGGGCCTGTCCACCGGGGGGGCCATGGCGGACGATCAGCCCGTCCCCGCCCACCCCCGATTGCCCATCGATGCCTGGAATGAGATCGAGGTCGATGGCCGAGGCCCCTACTACGACTCGCGGGAGAGCGCGCCCATGCTGGAAGCCTACGGCTGGGGCACGGCGTCCAGGGAGAGTCTGCGGTGGGTGCCCGCGGCCGACGTCGAGAGCGAGGATGAGATCGGGCAGGGGACGTTCGCGGTGGTGTCCAAGTGCACGCGGGAGGGCCAGGCGGTGGCGAGGAAGGAGCTCAAGCCGTGGGCGGCAGACGACGAGGAGCAGATACGGTGGTTTATGTCAGAGGCGATGCTGCTGTCCAAGCTGGATCACAGGTGGGGAAACGGGGGGCGGGGGGGGGGGGGGGTTTTTGTATCGAACTGGGATCGCTTTGTGTGCAAAGGTTTCGATTTTGGAAGTCATGCCCCATCCGTGCGCGGTGCGTCCGGAGTTGTGTGTCCCGCTTGCCTTCAGCTACTGAATGCAGCCAATGTATGATAGCGAAAGGGGGAGAATGGCCGTCGCAGAAGTGAGGGATTGGTTTTTGTGGCTGTTTTGGGGTGGGACTGATGGCCCGTTGGAGCCCGATGGTGTGTGCGGCAAAAGGAAGTGGAGGGGAGGGCAAACAGCGCCGTGCGCCCTTCGCTGAGACTCCCAATCCCCTCATCAGTTTGCCAGCCCCGAACCCCAATAGAACCTGCGGGAGAGCTTGCAATTTCGCAAGAGAACCCACTGCGCCGGAACCAAACAAGTCGTTCCCGCGCCCAACGCGCTCAAAGTACCGCAGTCTGCGTCACTGCACTGGGTAAATCGATCAATGTGTGCCGATTTGTGTTCCGATCGGCGCGAGGAAGGGTGCGTGGTGGGAGCGAGTGCGTGGGCTGAGTCGGCCGGGAGCATCTGACGGCGCAAGTTTTTCTGACGGGAGAAGTTGAGGTCACAATGTTTGGCGGGATTGCGCACTGTTGAGCTCGCAGGACTGGGAAGGCGCGTTGAAGAGAAGAGAGAATGGTTGGGAGGAGATGAAGGGGGGTGGAGGGGTGGGTCCTTGGCGGCGAGGGTGTGGTCGAGGAAAGGTGGGGTGGAGGGGGGGGGGGGCGCGGCTTTGTAAGGTGTCACGTGACCGCAGAAGTGTGGGACCGAGAATGCCTAGCCGCAAAGAAGCGTGTGTGGGGAACGGGGAGGGGGGAGGGCTGATCGCTTCTTGGGAGGAGAAGTGGTGCACGGTCGCAAAAGCGGTTCGGAAAGGGGGAAGTGGGGTGGGTGGGTGGGTGGGTGGGTGGGTTGGGCCTGCGAGACTCGCGCTGCGAAGGTGCAGCGAGGGTGGCGGGTTTCTCGCGACCCCCCGGCTCCGCTCCCGGGACGCCACGCATTGGAGAAGCAAGCCCAAAGAGGGAAACGGGAGTTAGCAACTTGTTCGACCGCGCTGCGGCGACCCAGCGATGCCCCGAATGAGAACGGCGCAGCCGCTCCCCCCTTTCTTCCCCTTGTCAGGCGGCTGCTCGTAGTTTAGGTTTGTGGAGTGTGGTGGCCGATGGGTCGGTACATTTGCGGCGCGTCGCAGGCACATCGTGCGGCACGAGGGGGTGGGCCTGGAGCGGTCGGACGAGCGGCTGGTGCCCTTCCAGCTGCAGGAGTTCGCTGAAGGGGGTGCGATGGAGGACCTGTTGAGATCGGAGCCCAGGAACGTGAGGGGCCCGAGGTACGGGCTGGCTACGGGGCTCAAGTGGTGTGTGCAGGTGCGGACGGCCGATCCCATGAATCCAATTGCTTGGATTGTGTGTCTGGCTTTTCTTTTCTTTTCTTAGTTCCAAAATGCTAC
Organism: Ostreobium quekettii; assembly: GCA_905146915.1. NCBI lineage: Eukaryota > Viridiplantae > Chlorophyta > Ulvophyceae > Bryopsidales > Ostreobiaceae > Ostreobium > Ostreobium quekettii. The sequence goes on along the minus strand of CAJHUC010000838.1, from coordinate 74,691 downwards.
ATCACATTTGCTACGGTTGTGTGTCTTGCTTGGTTGGGCAGAGTGGGAAAACTGGACGCTTGCACACTCCAGGGCGGGTCCGAGTGCGTGGGCTTGCCAAATGGCTTCTTGTGCCACCTGGACTGTCAAGAGTTGGTTGGATTGAACAAATTGCTTCACACACGGATTGGGAAGTCCTTCATACAGTGGATCGAAGATTGCGTCAGAGGCAAGGCCGAGCCCTTGCATGTTGCAAGCGAGGGCTGTTCGGCACCGATCGTTGTCAGAAACCACTTTGGGAATGGTGTGAAACCCCATGAGGCGCTGGGAACACCAACATGGGTGTGACAGTGGTGCTCTTATTGGAACTGTCTTGCTTTCTTAGCCTTGGAATTGTCCATTTGGACCCAAAGCCATCAAATCTGGCAATGGGACTCATGAGTGGTGTGCAGAGCTGCAGATACTCTGGACTCCTTGATGTTGTGCTTGTAGAATTGCTAGGACAGCCTTGTTAGGGCAAACCCGTTTGCATGCATGAAAAAGCAATCTTGAGCTGTTGCCGATTGGGCCTAAGGGGCCGTGACGTTTGTGACTGCATCTTTGGCATCGGTGCACTTGTCCTGCTGGCAACATGACCTCAAAAACGTCATAGTCCCTCAGGTCCAATCTCAACTAAGGTTTGTCGCATTTGCCTGGGAGTGTGAAAACTGCACCCTTGTGATTGAATGGCGATGACAGGTGCGGCTATTTCCAACCCCTGTAAGTTTGTTCCCTGTGCTGTCGTGCAAGTCGCACATGCTGGGCAGCCCAAAGAATGAATGCATCCTCAGATAGCAAGGAACAAGGCAAGACAAGGGTGTCCTCTCCTGGTGTGTTGCTACAGTGAGGTGAAGTCTACTGACACAATGCCTCAACATGAGCATTCGCTTGAAGCATGTCTATCAGTATTTGCATCAGTCCTGCCCTAACCGAGCACCTCAAGAAAAATCCAACCCCCACAATCCAAGACAGTAGTGGCAATTGGTGTCTGAAAGCATGAATGCATGCACCCTTGCACAGGATGCGTGCATACATTGATGTTTTATATCTTATATATATTTTCTACAGGCCCCCTGAGTCGATTTTGGTCCTGAGATTGTATCACAGTTTTGCTGCATTGCAGGTTGCGCGGGCTGTTGAGTATCTGCACAGCAACTGCGTGCGGGTCGTCCACAGGGACTTGAAATTGGGCAACATCCTGCTCACGACAGGCCAGGAGGATCTGAGCCTGGCAAGCATACGGCTGGCAGACTTTGGCCTGGCTGTGGAGCTGTCCGAGCTGGAGGCCCAAGCAAGACAGGTTGGCAGCTGCCCCCTTTGCACTGGTTGTTTAGTGCCGGAGCCACGCTTGGCAAGGTATCGTGTACCTTGCAAATGCATACACACGACTGCAACAATTCAAAAATAACGGCTAAATTTAACGAATAGGCAACCTTGTGGTAAGAGTTTTGCACCACCGGTACACAGTTTTGGCAACTGATTACGACTTATACACAGTATGATATTGTGTGGAATGGCTGAAGTTTTGCCAGGGTTGGCTGTTAGTTTGTCAGGAGGTTCTTTGGGTGGCCTCCTTCTTCGCGGGGCAGTGCAGGGGCTTTGCTCCTTGGAAGCTATCACTTGCACTTGTGCATCCAGTATTTTACGGTACTGCACGCATCCGCTACTGGATGCTGTACTATGAGTTCTGTGTACATTCAGCATGTGTTTGAGTGCACCTGTGTGTGCATCCAATAGCACACATCCAACAGTACTTCAATGGCTGAGTGTGTTGCAAGTTGCAGCAGCAGTTTCTCGTTGCATTCTGGCAGGAGCGGTGGTGACGCAGTTATTGATATCCAATTTTATCTAACCATATGCTGCTATTGCTGCTCATTGTCCACATGTGGTTCGATGATGCTGTGGCCCAAAGACAACATAATATAAACCTTGCGCCTTGCATGTAACAATGGCCAGGATTCCCTTATCCAGACTGTTTCTCAAACATGTTCTGAATGACTCTTGACTTGCCAGGACGAGCAGCGTGTCTTTGATGACACATCTGCTGAGCCACATGAGGACGATGGCATCTACAGCCTGACCAGCAAGACAGGCAGTTGGCTGTACATGGCGCCTGAAGTGTTTCTGGGGCAGGGCTACAACCACAAGGCGGACATATACTCCCTGGGGGTCATCATCCTTGAGATCGTCACTGGCCGGCTGCTGTCGGACACTGTGTTGAGGGTGAGGTGGTAAAATCGCTTGAAGTATTTCCACTGTGTATGTCAACTGAGTGCTGCCCTTGTGCTCTGGAGGCAATGTTTGGCATGTCTTGTTTTCTTTCACACACAATGCTGTGCTGCGGGCTGTGAGTTCCGAGCCTGCGAAATTTGCATTTGGTAATTGCCAGGACATGACTAAGCATTGTTGCAGCGGTTGCGAGTCGGTGATACGCATTTGTCCATGCACATTCCTGGTCAAGAATAGCCATTCCATGCATCTTGTCTGGAAAGTCTGAAACTTTCCAAAAGAACCCAAAGCAAAGAGAAAAAGTTGAGCTTAGCACTTGAGACAAGTCATGTGCAATCACAACCCTGGAACAGTTGATCTTGGTCCCATATAACTGTTACAGAGTAGTTAATATTATATTGAACGGATAAGTTTCCATCCAACTAGGACTGCAAAGTGCACATCATTCCATGCACACTATGTGTTTAAGACTGTTTTGTTTGGTTTGGTAAATGTGTTGTAGCTGTTTATATTCTGGCCATTTCCACACAGGTGAGGAGCTGGGAGGAAGCAAAGAAGTTTGCCAGCCGTGTGGCAAAGGGCATCCGGCCTGAGCTACCGAGTGAGATGCCAAAGGAGCTTGCAGAGGTGGTGTCTGCGTGCTGGGCTCAGGTAGGCTGAGGCATTGGCAATGTAACTTTCTACTGATAGCATGTTGTTTCGCTTATCGACCCACATCAAGTCCTGATCTTTCGCCCTTTAGGCGATGCCAGATGCTGTTCATGAATGTACAGTGTGTTTACCATTTGGTCTTGCATCGTGCCAGGGATATATCGAGCGTTCTGCTGTTTCGTGGCCTTCGTGCTAGCCTGACATCTCAATGGGTGCAAGACCAGCGATTTGCTGTTTATTGAAGACTTTATTGTGGTTATCTCTGCAATCTCTGTCAACGAATTCTTACTTAACTTTGAACACTGTCATCTGCGATGTGGGCAAAAATTAGACAACTTGATTCTTCACTGCAGGATCCACAAAAGAGGCCCTCCGCCTCTGAAGTGGCCAAGAGGCTGGAAGCCTTCAAGGGACGCATCAAGCCCAGTGCCGTGCTGCTCCACCCCACCCAGGGGCCAAAAGTCGGCCGTGTGAAGGGTGCCCTGCATAGAGCAAGGGCGCTCGTGGTCTTTCGGGCGCCCAGCCTGAAAGCCATGGGCGAGACGCTGAGGTGATGTCCATGTTCGCGAAAGGCATGTCTCTGCGCCCCCACACGATCCACACAACTGCAGCTGCCGTCCACAAGGGTGCAGTGCCGGCCTGTTCAGGAGCGGCCACCAAAGCCAGGGCACAGGCGGTCCTCTTCTTGGGGATTGCCAAGGCAGCCTGTTCGGCACAGGGCGAGTTTGCCAACAGGGGTGCAGTCTGCTGTTGATTCAAAGCAGCCGGTTGAGTGAGGTCGTCCTCAGACTGCCTCAGCTTCTGTTATGAATGGGTTGGTGGGTGGGTGGGGGCTCATGGCAAGAACTGCGCTTTTGACTAAGGAATTTTGACTGCGGCAAGCAATGCTGTGTGTGGTTGGCCTGCCATAAGTAGGGCAGAGTCGGAGCTTTCCCTGGCTGTGTGAGTTCAGGACAAGTGACACGTTTCATGTGAGGATGTGGGGGTTGCACTACCTGAGTGCTTCTCTCACTTAGGGCAATGGTTGCAGGGCTTCTCTTGTGAGTGCAGCCTTCCTGCAGGTTGTCGATGTGCAGTGATGCCGGACATGATGTGCACGTCGGGTTGTGCCTGCAGTGGGGCCTCAGCTTGTGATTGTGGAACCACGGAGCTATTGCTTGGTGTATTAGGGAATTGTGCATGGAGCAGAATGCCCCTTGTTTTTAATGGTGGTGGTCAAGTTGGTGTTTGGTTATGGGGTGGGGTTGCGGGTTGTGGGGAGTAAGTGGGTGGGTGGGGGGGGAAAGTGCATGGAGGTGGGAAGCAGTGTTGTCCGGCTTCAAGGAGTTACTCCCCTCTTGATTTTTTTCCCTTGAAGTGAAAAAGATTTCGGAGATCAGACGATGTTGAAAATGTTGGGTGTTATGCATGATTTTAGAGGCAACTTGGTTGAAATTCAGTCAATTGATGAAGGGTCTTGCGAAAGGATTTTGGACTTTTGCTTCAATTTTTCATCAGCAGTGGCACAGCTTTAGACCAACACAATTCAAGAGATGTATTTTGTGCTGTCGTTTTTTCGCTGTGTGCTGTGATCCCCACAAGGCGAAAGGGGGGGTTTGTCTCCTACAGGCAAATTTTACCAAGGGGCATAGCTGCCGTTATTCGCAATGAATGCAGTGGACAGCGAGTTTTTTGAGTCTTGGTGATGGCGCTGTTGTGCTGTGCAAGACAGCAGTGCAGGCGGTGGCCATGAGGTGTTGGGGGCTTCAGTGTCGCCTTTGGCGCTTTTTTTTTTATGCATGTATTCTTTGCTCAGATTGCGGCAGAGACAGAAGAGCACGTCAACGTGGTGTGACATCGCTTGAGGGCGCGCAGGTGCCCTCAATTTGGCAGCATTGCCACGAAAACAGCACACTGCCAGGCGGTGGTGCGCCAGATGGTGCGCTGTCTGTCATGGGCCTGGTGTTGGGGGGGCTTTGCTTGTTGCCCACCAGCTGGTGTAATTCATTGTCGTGATCAAAGACAATACAAGAAGATGTCCTCCTAGATCCTGTCGTGTTGTGCTGTCGATGCATGCGGAACCAGGTGTCGCAGGCATTGGGCAAAAGCTGATTGGGCATTGGCCGGATCGTATCGATGGAATGTCGATTGCCGAACCTGCCCCTGCTGCATTGGGCAGGCAAAGGTCCATGCTGCAGGGTTCGCAGCCGCGAATAAATATGTAATATAATACTAAATAGACAAACAAATAGATATAAATATGTATGCATATGCAAACTCAGCTTTTGAAGGAAAAGAACGCTGGCCACTGAGCTCGATTGTTCTGTGCAAGGTTCGTACCCGCGGCGCGCATCCCAAGGTATTCCCAAGTCGATTTAAAGTCGCAACTCCACCTTTCGTTGCAAAGGAATTTGCAGGGCACATGGCCCTTGGGGTCCCAGTCTCAAATGTTCGCCTGCAAGCGCTGTGCGCCTCGGACATCTTGGAAAATCTCCCGCATGCAAGAACTGCCTGACATTGCAGCAAATACGCAGAAAGCTGCACGGAACAAGAAAGGTGTTCGGGTCCGCTAATAAATGCAGCCAATCTAAATTAATGGAATGGCTAAGAGTCAATCCGCTAAGCTGGCGCCCTGTGAGGATAGCATCCATAAGACCCCAGTTGGGAGGGCAGTTGTGAGCTTCAGCTGGCGTCTGTTTAAATCAAGTTGACCCATTGGGTCCGCGACCGCTTGGGCGAACATTTGAAGAGCCGTGACGGGGCCCCGGATGTGCTCAAGGTCCACGCCGGGATGCTGGGCTCGCAGCAGACGGGCGCCCCTGCATGTAAGGCCTGAAAATCCAAATTAGGACCCCATCGCAAGCAGCACATCGGACCACACCTCCTTTCACCCCGCATTACCGTATCACCGCCGTACAGCGCCCCGTCAGGGCATTACCCACTCACAAACCGCTCAGTACATTACGCGCCCAACAACCACCCATGGCTTCGAAGCCAACAGGGTCAGTACATTAACGCAACGTCACCACGTACATTACACACAGCCGCGCAAAGCTGACCGTGCCTGACTCGCAGTACATTGGCCCTTTGCGCCCAGCCGCCCACATAGGCGCCTGCTCCACGCGCTCAGCGCCACTTTTGTTTGTCCGGCCGCTCTGCTGTGGGGCGGGGGGGGCCGCCGTGTATGAGCACCGGCCCGGGGCCTTGCCGCTCCGGGCGCCCCGGATGGCCGATCGCGACGGCGGCATGAGCGGCCAGGGGCTGGATCCCGTGCGGGCGGGAGGCTGGCGGGCGACGTGCCGCTTCAGCAGGCTGGCGCGGTAACACGGTATGTACCGTGTAGGAACGAGTGTAGAACTGTGTAGGAAGGATTCGTGCACGCGCGTGTGTATGAGCTTTGAAGCGGAAATGTACTGCAGAAATGTACTAGTGAAGTAAAATGCACTGGAGTAGAACCCTGCAGGAACGAGCGCAGAATCGCGGAGGAAAGATTTGCACAGATCCGCCCCTTGTGGGTGCCCCCATCGCATGACGTGTCTTTTTCCCTTTTAGGGGCTACGCTGGGGAATTTCATGGCGCCTGACGTAAGATTACCCACCTCCACCACACCCCACCCCTCCAGCCCAACTTCCGAATGCCAACATCTGTTTCGGCACACAAGGACTGCCAACGCAGCACCACACGTTCCCAGCAATGTTGCGCCGCGACAATGGGTGTTTGACGCCGCGCCCAAGGTTTGTCCTGGATCCCGTTGCTGTGCTGAAAACGTTGAGCCAGCAATGCACCATGCCCAACAATGGTGCCGAGCCGCACCCGAAACGACTAAATGCCAAGTCCGTTTCACGCCAATTTTCATCAGTGTTGAGCACCCTCCAGAATTTGGGACGGGTCACAAAAGACAACACGGTTTGGAGCCAATGGTTGACCTCAGCCCGAAAAGGTGGAAGGGAGGGGCCGTGGTGGAAGTGGCGGTCAGCAGAACGGGTGAATTAACTCAGCTGCTTGTGGGTCCCGTGGCGCTGGGGCCGCCCTTTTACAAAGCATGGGGATTTGACTAGAGAATGTGGCAGCAACATTGCGCCTGGACGGTCGGTGTTCCGGGCCGACAACGGGATGGCATGTTGTGGCGGAAGCCGAAATACCTGTGCTTCCAATGGATGCAACCCATTACAGTGACTCCAGGGCACTTGATACCCATCGCGATAGGTCCAGCCGCCGATCGAAAACGGCACCCTTCGAATTTAGCATTCACCAGCGAATTTCCATCTGTGGATGCTTCCCGTTTAGCATCGGTGCGGATCTGGTCTAATTGTCACGGATTTCCGGGTCAGGCGCAAACGGATGTCGGACAGACCTTCAACCCCAAATTCCTGAAGGACATTCGCATGGATGTTCGGGATGTGGAGACTGCGGAGCTGCAGGCAAGTGGCACGCCCTGCCGCATCACCGCGTGCTTACCGATGCCACATTGCTATAGAAATGAATCACCAGTTGTCCCCCTTGTTGATTCCGGAGTTCTGTAGAGGGAGGCTGTGGAAAATGGGGAAAATAAAATCTGACGTATGGGGTCATATCATTGCCATCGCCAAGAATGGCATATTTACACGGATCAATTTGTGCTCCCCAGCATCAACGAGCCTCTTTCCGCACCACAGCCATGCCCTTGATTGAGCTGCCCCATAGGTGGCATGCGTGGCGCACACTTTGCATCTGTGCGTCCGATTGGTTCGATTTCCAAATACGGCACACGCTGGAAAGTTCGCGTCTCACCTCCGTGTCCGCAGAGCTATGCCGGCGTCTTTTTCGATCCGCAGCAATGGGATATGCTCAACGAAGTATATCGAACGTCTGAGGGGAAGAATGTAATCTGTTAGTCATTTGGTCTGATTGCAAGCGGAGCAAGCTCCGCTCTAAGTGTTTCTGCCAAGGACAACTTTGGGCGGTTGCGCTGGCGTTTTTTGGAATCGGTGGGACAGTGCGGTGGGGCCATTTCCGGCCGTGTCCTTTGCGTTTCTATCTCCTTGAGATGTGGGAGAGTGAATCCCAATGCGCACAAAGAAGGGAGGCGGGAGTCTGGCGTTCTTGCGAGCCGAAATTTGGAGGTGCCGACTGTGGGGGCCCCCGCTGGGCTCTTCCCTCGGTACCCACCTTGCATTCTTTCGCTCGCACCCGGCCCCGTCCTTAGAACGCCAGACTCGGATGGATCGGATACTGAGTTGTGTACTGGCATACTAAGAGTAACCACCAACTAAAATGGTGCTATATCTGCTGCCGTGCCAGATCTGTACCGGGACATTAAGGAAAGTGTTATGCACCGCAAAAATAATGGGCCCTGTTCTGTGGACATGTCGAGCTTCTAATAGAATGAGTACTCGTGATCGCAATATAGGGAACCAGACTCAAATGCGGAAGACTCTCCAGCCCAGCGGGCGCTCCCATTTTTGGCAGGCTTGTTATGCACGACGTAAACGCGCAGTATTTGGGCGCATTGGATTATTATTCTTCAAAAATGTTTATGTTATTAGGCGCCAAAACGCAAAAGAATGCGCAAACATGGGCCTTGTGTACATACATCCAGTGCACACAGATTCAGGGGGTCCTGGGAGCTCCCCGGTGGGCCACTCGAGTGGCGCCCAGACGCGGTGGAGTAGGCAGAAGACGACCGTTTGTTTGAAGATGCCTTGGCCTTGCCGAGGGCAAAGTGGATGCTTTTTGTGGGTGCTCGGGGGCAGGCTTGGGGTTTACGCCGTAAATTCTGAACATGTTTACGCTTTTGCGCGTAAAAATAGATTTTGCCTTTTTACACGTAAAAATAGAATTTAAATTTTGCGCTCAAAAACGCGCAAAATACGAAAATGCAAAGTAAATACAGTCCCGTGCACATAACGACAGTACATACAGGCTTAGTGAGTCCGGGGAGTGGTGGGAGAATGCGTAGAATACGACTTTTGTTCCATGCCCTCGTTGCCCTTACCCGGGGCGAGGTGGGCACTGTGTTGCGTGAGCTGGAGATGGCGGAGGACTGATCATTGTACGCAACTTTCATCGTGTAACCTGGAGATACCAACGAGCTGCAAAAGCGTAAAAATAGCCACAAAATGGCCCCTTTTGCAAATTAATGTTTAACGCGTACAAATGTAAACGCAAACGTAAAAACCAAGCCTGCTCGGGGGGTTCCGGCGGATTGATCATTTTTCCCGACTGCGTCACGTGACCTGGATAATTCAACGCACCTTACAAATGCACATATGTGGCTGCCAATATGGGCGTTTCTCTGTTTACGCTTTTCTGCGGTTAACACGTAAACCTTAAAATAGTGCAGTAAATGCAAACTAGCCTCATGTTAGGGATTGGGGCCTTGAGCAGATCACGGCCATCCACCAGATTCCCGACTATGCTGACGGCGGACTTTCTTGCGATGTGTCTGCGCAATGCTCAGATAGACTTGCTGCAGATGGGCGACCACGGGGACCTGGTCATTGGAACAGCAGGCCTCAAGCTGGGGCCTGTGGCGAAAGCCGGCACCATCGTCAAATGGATACCCATCAAGGACACCGAAGAGGAGGAAATGGCGGCCCTCTGTCTAGTCATGAGGCACAGCTGTGGTGAGATAGACAGCAATAGTTTCAAATAGAGCTCTAAAAACAAATGCCTTGCCCTTTCGAGGCTACGACGCACACACTTGCATGCATTGATTCATTCACTCACTCAAAATGTGTGTTTCGGAATAATTGTGAGTCTGGGCTTGGCGCTTGAATAGTGAGAACTGCATTAAAAATGCGACAGCAGATTTTGGTTCCAGGATGCGCTGGAGATTCATTCTGACACCATGGGAGCCATGCATAAGCCAAGCAATCCTGTATGTGACACAGCCAGATTGTAGACAGCATGGCACCCCTGTATTACTTCACACTGTAGCACATGGAATACCGCGTTTTGCATTTGTCAGAGGCCCGATATACTGGATGTGTCCAGGATACATATGTAGCGAATAGGACAAGCGCGCCCCATATCTTCCCCCAAACCCTGAATATCAAATGTGCATGGCATCACGTCCTGGATGTGCGGATCCACGACATGCGACTGTTTCTGACATCGGATCGCGTACTTTGCTAACGTGTTTGCAAGAGAAAGGCTTTTGATATGATAAATGTGTTGAAGAGGGGATAGAAATGCCAACCAACCAACCACAGCTGAAATCTACAGTTTTGCCAGGTAACCCTGGAACACTTAAAGCCCTCCCGCATACTCTTGTTTTCCCTCAGCCGTACCACACTGCATCTAGTTTTCGAGCCGCTGTGCTGGCACAGATGGTATGTCGCTTGCGTGCACTGCGGAGAAATGACACATCCGTTATTGTCTGAGTTTCTGGGCAATATTGCGTCTTCAATCTCACCCCTCTCTTTCATAACTTCGTGTCTGTTAGTCAATTCACGATGTGCCTTAGACATTCTTCGAGCTGTGAATTCGCAATACTGGGCACGGGAAGGAGGAGCATGCGGCGTCGAAGGAAAATGACTCCAGGAGTCTTCTCTCTTAAGCACTATCCAGTAACGCTCAATGGACCCATAATAAGACCTATTAAATTTCGCAAAGTTGAATAATGAAACAGTTATGGATTGCATACATGACACATGCAGAGACATCCCCTTCAGACTTCCACTTCAGACTTCCACAGACTTCCAGACGTCCATTAGCGCGAGACAGGTACAAAAATCTCTCTAGTATTGATACCTTATGCAATACGTTTGACGGCAACGCTTTTGCAGCGTCGAAACAGCAACTTCCACGGCAATGCGCTGCATCCGTTATCGGCAGCTCAAATGCAAAATTCACCACGCTAATGGACTAAGGTCGGTTTTCCCAGACGTAGGCGCCGGGCGGGCGCCCGTAGTGCAGGACATCAGCATTAAGCATCCTTATCCAAATTATCTTGTAGCCTTCAACAAAGTACCCTTCTTCAGTGTTGTGATGGCCGTGCTGCGCTACGCAGAGGAGCTTCCTTTGACGCCCAGCCACAGAAGCACTGTTGAAAGGGCACGGAAGGTACCAGGAACGGAGCGCTATGACCGGGGGGCTGAAAGATCCACGGTGAGAGTGACATGCCCCCAAAGTAGGACAGTAAAACACCGCCAATCAGCATGCAACCCATTTCATGTGCATTTACGCCCATAAACGATTTGAGTATAGCTGTTTTGCACTACGCCAGCGCGCATTCTTGTGACAAAGGCAAACTTGTACACACCAAACTAATTAGAGGGTTGATGGAGGAGATGCTCTTAAGCGGCAGAAAATCTGGCCAGCATGCGTAACTGCGTAGCAGTAGCTCAGATCATTATTATATCATTATTATATCGTTATTGAGCATGGCGATGTGCTGAACATGCATGTGAGTGTTTCGACAAGCGCACGGTTCTATCTTTTCGTTCTCCCATGTAAGACACACAGACTACATAAAATTGTCAAATTTTGATCCCGGTTTTCGATGCTGTATTTGAAGGTTTGCGCAGAGCAGGCTTGGTTTTTACGTTTACGTTCATGTTTACTTTTTTGCTTTTATGTTTCTACGTTTGAAAACGTAAATTTGCAAAGTTTTCTGCCCTTCAGGTCGTCTGGCTGCCACTCTCCGGACTCCGTAAGTCTGCATGGACTGCCTTTACGTAATGCGGGCAGTTTTGCCGTTGCATTTACGTATTTTTACGCATTTTTACAAGTGAAAACGTAAACATGATCAGTTTTAACGGCGTAAAACCCAAGCCTGGTCCAGAATGCCATGTTCAGGTAGCAGCCTTTACCCCGCACACGTAACATTTGAGCAGATGTGCGTAACCATAGCATACTTGTTAGTATTGTTGATGCTGTTGCTCTATGCACCGGCACGCCATGTGATTGCCTTGCAATGGTCCAAAATGGCATCGACAACATGACCAATATAACACAGCTTAGTCACATTCCTAGCACAGAATAAACTTCATGTACACGATTTTGTCCCATTGAACACAGGCGGAACTTTGTGGAATTGGCAGATTTGTACCACTGTCAGAAATGTAGACTTCGCTCTGCTTCTTGTGGTCCATCTCGCCATCCATGTCACCTAGACTGCGCTGTCAAGGTAACAGCAATCTAGCTCTGCTAAATATTGGGTTTAATGCATACACAGGGCGGAACCTCGCGCAGTACTGAAGGGAATGAGCCTCTAAGGCAACCGTGTGCTCATCGACGCATTTTTATGCCGAAATGGGCCCAACGCGTCAAAAATTTTCGGAGGTGGCCTTTTGCAGCTCTCGGCGGCGTCCTCGTCGGAGCAATCAGCTACATGTGGTGCAATCGGCCAATAATCTACGAGGTAGTCTCCTGCGCCAGCACTCGAATCTGCCCCGCCAAAGCCGCTTGCAAGTACTTCGCAGCGCTCGCTCCGGGACGATTGCTTCGGGCATTTCGATTCGCATTGACCATGCCAAAATGATAGAACCGTATGCACATCCACATACACTGGAAATTTTCAGCTTATGAACGTGCATTGCATAGGCACACATTTTCGTCTTTTCGGGCTCCTGTGCAAATTAAAAGATAATTACCTTTTGGCCGCATGGCTATAACCGCGCGGGCCTTCTCGCTGGACGCTGCCCACCCAAGCACTTTTAATTGGCGCTGTGCCGGCGTCGACGCGCTTTGTTCAGAATCGGTTTCTCGTTTCAGAAATTTGCGTGAACGTTCCAATGCAGGTGGAAGAGGGGGACACGCTCTGTTCCATTGGGGCAGCTTTCCGCCGCCATCTGCGCGACATCCACAACAGAAACAAGGAAATCGTTGACAACCCAGGCGTCATCTATCCAGGAGACAGGCACGCGCGAATCAAAGCGAATTTGCAACGACGACCCCCGCATACTTAGTCACGGGGGCCCGTCGGCATCATCTTCCACTTTATGGAAAAGTATCACAACGTTCAACACTCTTGTTCGGGCGGTGCTCATTGTGTGATGCACTTCCGTGCTGTTGAATTGATAGTATTCAAGCCCTCGATATCGCAAACGACAATTGAAGGAAACATTGGATCGCAAGAACGCGAAACGCTGTTCGCGGCACTTTCCACACCCCGCCTGTCTGACGGAAGACCAGGGCCTTTGCTTAGTCATTCTGAGCTAGCACTTGCATGACTCGCGAAGTCGATTATCACTTTTAGGCAGCGAAATTTCATAGTTCGTACATTTAGTTTGTATTCTCCTTAGATTCCAATGAACCAATCACCGACACTGCTTTGCTCAGGCAAAATAGGAAGCTGACGGCTACCTCATTGCCTTGTTCTGTAAAAAATCATGATGATGATGATGATGATGATGATGAGGAGGAGGAGCAGGAGGGAGATGACCGTGGTGAGGGGGAGGCGGCTTCCGGCAGGGTGGCACCCCTCGGCAAATGGAATGGGGCCGAGGAGCAGGAAGATGAGGAGGAGGGGGAAGAGGAGGAGGGGGAATTAGTCAAGGGATCGTGGTCGGTTGATGGGGGCTCAGTGCATAGGGGCGCAGAGCTGGAAGTTGGCGACTTTGGAGTGGGCGGGGATGAGTCGAGGGCAGTTGGGAAAGCAGGGTGGGATGCAGGCGAAGCGTTGGCTGTGGGTGTTGGGGAGGCCTCGGAGCCCGCTGGCGGGTTGTTTGAAGAAGGGGTATTGGGGAAGGCGGAATCTGGGATCGGTGCTGGGGATGGGGACGGTGTTGTCGAGCCCTCGAGGGGGGTGTTTGCCGCGGAGGGGAGCGGGGCACAGGTTGGGACTGGGTGGGCTCGAAGAATTGCAGATGGTGAGTTGTCTGGGGATGAAGCGGAGGTTGCGTGGGTGCTGGAGGAGGTTATCAGGGCTGTACAGGAAGGAGCATTGGTGCAGGATGCGGCAGAGAATGCTGTGCAGACTCTTGAGGGAAGTCGCCAAGAGGGGGATTTGATGGCAGTGGGAGCTGCGGGCGGTGGAGGGGCGGCAGCGGGAGCTGCAGCCGGTGGAGGGGGGGCTGCGGAAGCTGCTGAAGATGAGAAGAAAATGGGGGAAATTGGGGGGTTTGAAGGCATCACTGGGTTTTCTGGCGCTAGCGGGGTTTCCGGTGCTGTGGGAATGGTCGAGGCAGATGGTGTTGCAGTGAGTAGGGAAACTGCTAGGGCTGAAGGCGATGCAGAAATTGTTGATGTGCAGCACATTGGGGGGCCTGTTGCCGACGTTGGGGATAAGATCGAACCGAAAATTCTTACTAACGAACATATGGGTGCGGGGAAATTTGAAGAGGCTGGCAAAGATCATGTCATGGAAGCGGGACAGAATGACACCCATTCTGATGCGGACAGACACCATGGCATTGGTGAAAAAGTGCTGTTGTACAGTGGTAGTGCTTGCAGTCAAGGAACGAGCGAAACACATAGGGAGCTAGTGCTGGACGCCCTGGATCTTGCCAGCCCCCCCCTGGCGCAAAGGCCGTCTGGCAGCAGTGGGGAGTTGCGCCACACGCCCCTAAGGCAGATTTTCGAAAGCAGCCCCAGGAGTGAAGCAGGCCAAGGGGTTGGTGACGCCAAGGAGGCGATTTCGGCGGCTTTGGATTCGCCAGGACGGTGGGCCGAGGGCTCCACTGTGGTGGCGCAGGCCGACAAAGCGGCGTTCGAGGCAAGGGCGATCGAGAAGGCCCGCCTTGCGCTGGTGGACAGGTTTGGGGCGGACAAGCAGATCTTCGGGAGCCCCAGGGAAAAGCAAGGCGACGAGGCCCCCCGAGAGTTGGAGAAGACGCAGCTCGCCCTGGCCACTCAGCCGGAAAGGTTGAGTCCAGGTGACAGCACAGCGCAAGTGCCGGAGGGCGCTTCGCTGGATGCTTCCAGGGTGGGATCTCGTTGCCAGCGCACCAGAGGCAGGGGACAGGGAGGGCGGGTCAGGGTGGGGTGCGGAAGAGGGTGGGGAGCAGCAGGTCAAGCCGACGGGTTGGGATGAGGCCGTGTTCGCCTGCGCGGCCGATGTTGAATTTGGCAACCTGGAGGAGAGGATGATGCAGCAGGCGATGCTGATGCACGAGCCGGCGCCAAGGCTCATGGAGCCTGGGGACTTGGTGCTGGACGTCAACGTTGCCCAGCAGGAGGTGAGCATGAACTGAGGGACAGAAATGGCACTGGAAAACACCACATTGCCAGGGTGAGTTGATGGGTATTAAGAATGTGAGATTGTGAGGCCCTTGCTGGTACAAATGGATGCCTTCGGGTGCTGCTGGAAGTGGGATTTGATGCTGGCCTGATGTTTGAGAATTTGCCTGATGTTCTTTGCTTAATTTTGCAGTTTCATACAAGCACTTGTTTTTTAATGCAAAATTGATAGGCGGCACTGCCTTTCACTGACATCATCCAGTTTTGAAAGTATTGACGATAGTACAGTCCATAAACACATGAGTGCACAACATGTGCATATCACTCAAGGTCCCAGATACATTTGAATGTTCGTAAAATTGAATCCATTCACTTGTCACCAACCGGGCTTTGAATCATTTCTGTGGTGGGAGCATACGCATCGGACAAAGACAATGTGCTTGACATTGTGGCACCTTCTTGTCGTCTGATCAATGATGGCTTGTGTTTCTCTTTCGTTCAGTGATGCGGTATTCTTGAAATGCAGTGCTTTGATAACGGAGCAGCATCTGTGTCACGATATGCACTGACAACACTGATAGCTGAGCAATGTATGGACAACAAGGCATGGAATGCTACACTAAGTAACATATTATTTACACTAGGAACATATTATACACTAAGGAACACTTGATCAACAACTAAACGATATGAGCATCTCCTCTTCAGGCCAGCCCCAGGTGGGGCCCGCCCAGCCCAGATGGACTGGGCAGGGCACGACTTCATGGTCCCCCTCGACGACCACGCCCCCCTTCCGAATCCCAGCTGAAGCCCTGGACACCCAGAGCGACTTGTGGGTGGCCTTCGTCAGCACGGACCTGGACTACATTTCCAAGTTCGTTGACGATGTCATGGGCCACTTCCTTACAGACCTCATGGACTGCGTGAAGCCCTTCAGGTGCGTGCTGCCCGAAGGTGCTTCTCAGAGACGCAGGCCACCAAGGACTGCATCCGGGAGCAGTCTGTGTTCGATCGGTGCATCTTCGAGGCGGTGGGGAGGCCGTGGAGGCGGTCTACAGGCGGTGCAATCGGGTCGAGGTGGGAGGCGTGCACAACGCTTTCCCTGCACAGCTTCCAATTTTGTTGGAATTCCAAAATATTGCATGTTGTTTATTCCAAAATATTGCGCTTTCCCGCACACCTGCTGTTGTCGTTGTTCATATATGCTTGAACCTGCCTCAACAGTGATCTTCATTGGGGACAAGAAGTGTGGCATGGCTGTGCGTTTATGTATTGAATGCATAGGCAACGATGAACCGAAATACCTATACTTGGATTGATGTATTGCATGTGATGTTTGAGGACACATTTTTATGTTGTCTGCCACTCTTGTGGTTTTTCGCATGCTTTGTTCCCCATTTCTCTGTCTCTTGTCCATTCCAAGTTTATGGCACATTCAAGTGACCAAGTGTCATGTTAGAACTGGGCCGGATCGTGTGAGCCATCTTTACCTGAAATTCTCATTTGGTTATTGAGACGAAAACCCGGAATGCTCATACGTTTGCTCCCAGGCACGGGAGGCCAAGCCGTGACCAGATGCATTGCAGGACAATCACACCAGTCAAATAGTACTCGCTGCAAATGTTACCAGGCAATAGCCACCGCATCTCCATATTCATTTCACCATATTTAGCACCGTGTTCTGTGTCTCCAGCCATTTCATATTTAGCACCATTTTCTGTATGACTACTTGCTTAATTTCCTTGCCCTCACAGTTGCTGTTGTGATCTTCTTTTCCAGTGACAATTTCACGAAATCGGTGTGACTTTGCCAGGGCGCCGTTGAAGGGCCCTTGCACCGCCTTCCGCTGCCGAACAAGGGCCAGTGGATCGACAACGTGAAGCGGCACGTGCTGCGGGCTGCGGAGCAGCCCGCTGGAGTTGATGTCATCGACATTCTGCTGACGCACGACGCCTGGATCCTCCAGCAGAACCTGCTCGACCTAGACGACTTGATTTAGGACCCATTTTGGGCCTGCACTTGGACACCTGTTCTTCATGACTGACCACGACGTCTTTGAATGGGAGCACGTTTTCTGGGACCAAAAGATTCAGGTGCGATGGGACGATTCACGAAGGCCACTGCAACGCCAGCAGGAAACAAGACCACCTGTTGCTACGCTTCCTTGCCGCCTTCGCGCATCCTTCCTCGCAACCTCTGGCCACATGCTTTGGATTCAGCTGTCACTAACCATCTGCCAACAGAACGTTCAGCGCTCATTGTGTAGGGCACTTGCTGTATTAAAATTCGCTCTGGAACGAATTTTAAGTCGTTCAGATTTTGGTGGCTGCATCGCTGGCCTGCCTGAGGGTCAGAGATCGACCAATCTGTGGAGCAGGCATGGGTAGGCAAGGGAGGGCGATGGGGTTCCTGCTGGTGCATGCTTCAATCGATCGGCTATCGGATTTGGAGCATTGCTTGTACTAACTATGAGGTTTCGTGATGACAAATGTTTCCCTCGATCAGTTAATTGCTGATCCTGGCACAGTGTTTGCGTTGGTATCAATGTGCCGTGAAAATGGCAGTGGCGATTTTCGGTCTGCCACAGTTGGGGTGCGAGAGGTTGGGCAGTTTGAGAGGCTGCAGTTGGCTGTCGTTTGTGTTGCAATGCGTGGTGCTGCTGTATTGTGGCCGTGCGGCCATGTTGTGAGGGGAGGAGTGTGGGGACCTTGCCTGACTCAACGCACCACCTGACGATGATTGCACGATGCTGGTGTTGATGTGTGGGTGTTGACATGCAATGAAAGAACAGACAGTGGTGTAATGCTTTGGTGGGAAAGTAGCGGCGGCTTGAGCAGCTTGTCTGCTTGGTCGTCCTTAAGAACAACTTGATTAAATTCATGACAATGGCATGGTAGCAGGTGTCGTGACTGGGCAGAGATTGAAATCTTGGGGTTACTGCGAATGTGGGCTTGAGGGGTGGAACTTGGATTGAACCTTTGACTGTTAAAGTGAGGGGTAGGGAGCGCGGATTCGACCCTGGATGCAAAAGTTCAGGAGGGGATGGCGAACAGAAGCTATCATAGTGGAAACACAAAGTAGCTTGGAAAGGGTAGGAAGGCTTGGGTTGGCCCTGGTATTTGATTCAGTGGCAGAAGGTGGATTGTGCCTGTGGATGTGGAAGTGCAGGGGCAGCGTTTGGATTGGTCCAGAAAGCTTGTATTTCGAGGTGGGGTGCAGTTCTTGTCACTGGACAGTCGCTGCGAGGGGCACCTGGTGGGTTGGAAGCTGCCCTGAATCACAGCAAGGTAAGGGGCCAGAAGTGGGCACCCAGTAAGAGAGCGTAATTTGTAAGAGAAGGAATTGTGGCTGGGGTGGTGTGCATGTAGAAATCATGGCTTTGGATGCACCAAGTGGTGACAACTTTGGTGCACCCAATAGCGACACAACCTTATCGCAAGACAAGTCAGCAAGACGGCACTTGTTGGCAGCGCGAGCAGCTGCTGCGTTGCCAGGTGCTGTGTACTTTAAATCAAGAATGATACTTGGGCTGCCTGGACGGGCTTGGAATCATGGGCGGCTTGCGGTTGGCGGGCTGTGGGTTGGGAATATTTGTGGGCAGTTGGGTGCTGAGCCAGGAATGGAATGCTGACGGTGGCGACGCGCTGTGCAGGGTCTGAAGGGAGACCCTGGCCCTTGGAAGGTCTGTCAGAAAAAGGTCGCGCAAGGCGGTGCCGGCGGCAAGGGGTGGGGGGTATGGAAGACGCGACCAGGCCCATGGGGGAGCGCTAACGCGAGGGCCCCACTGTCGTCTTTTGTGCGCATATTTTGGCCTGTTTTGCTTTCTTGTTGGGCAGTTGGGAGCCGGGATTCTGTGGGGCTGAATGCGTTCGTTATCGTTTGGCCAGGGCGGCGTTTTTAAGACAGTAAGAGCCTTTTGGAAATTGCTTCGGTTGGCAGAAGGGCAAGCTGGAAAGCTGGAGCGGGGGCAGGGGGTGGGATGGGGCGCGGGGACAAGCCCCGGGGGCCGCCACACGGGAATGTGTGTTTTGCCTCTTTGCCTAGTCGGATTTTGGATTTGTAAAAGAAGTTGCGGTGTGGGAAGGACGGGTGCGCGCCACCTGTGGCAAACCCATTCTCCAGCGCGTCTGGATGCAACAGTGGGGGCCAAGCTTGGGCTCGGTGGAGCATAGGTGAAGGAAAACACACCCACCCAACTGTGAAGCCATCTGGCAAATTCTGGCCCATCACCTCTGTGACCAGGATGTAGAGACTTGGGTTGGCCACGTCGTGTCCTGCAGGTTGTTCCCTGCCCCAAGTAGGCATCTGCACAAAAGCCAGGCACAGGTCGACAAATTTCAATGAGCACAGCACATCGCCCATTACCTTAACATGGCTGCCCTGAAGGGGGGATTGACATTTATCAGGGGAATCAGATGAACACCAATGCTGTCACTCTCTGTGCTTTTGCTGCAGCGAGGCCCAATAGCTCACTTGCACTATCCAGATTGTGGTGCACATCCCTGGAAACATTCAAATGTCCCGAATGTGCTGCATCCCAACAAGACAAGCAACTTGCACAAGTGTCAGGGCCATGCATCTAATAGCCTGCTTGCAGGTCACAATTGCCAGTGGACATTCTGCAGCGCAATTCATTCATGTGTTATAGTGCAGTTCCTCTGCTACACGATGTGCACAAAACAAACCACACAGTGTGTGCTGTGCACAATACCACAATGAATGCCAACAGCTGACAACATGCAGCAGTGTAGAACACAGCACAGTAGCTAGAGCAGCTACCGTAATAGTATGCTGCACACCTTCCAGGTCGGCATAGGGGCACCGGCAGTGAAGTCAGATTAAATTTCAGCTTCAGAAAAAAACTGATCATGCCATGTGTCAGGAACTCAGTGCAGTGTCTACAATATGGCCTGCACCAAAAGGGACACTCAAAAAGACAACATATTCTGGATTTGAGTCCTCAGCCAGCACAGCTCCCCTGGACAGCAGCCTACGAGGGCTGTCCCACACACGGGCGTCAGGACTTCTGCAATAGCAAAGCACCTTACCCTTGGCCTGCTCACGACTGTTGCCCAAACCTCCAGGAGGAATGTATCTGCCACGGACAGTCATTTCTAGAGAGCACAACACAAATAGGTTGCTCGGTATTGCGACAACGAAAACTGCCAATCGTGACACTGACGGGGCAATTGCACATATACGTGCAACAGGCCTGCATTACAGTGGGTGGGAAATCACAAACAGTTTCAAACTTGAATTCCTGGTGTTCTTGGACTACCCAAGTGTTCCACCCACATACGGTGTAAGATGTGGAAAGGGGCACCTCACCATCGGTACCTACCATCCACAGGGCCATCGGTATTTACAGCAGCAGCACCTCCCATCCTCCTGGGCCGCGGAGGCTCTTGAGATTGATGGCCTGCACACCCAGCATCAACACAGTGATACATACACTTAATCATTTCACAGCAAGGCAGAAAGCATGAAAGTGCACATTCTGCGACAAAAACTTGAAACTCCACAATGCCTCATGGCAAGGCACAGCTGCCGAAATGCCAAGTTAGCCTGCATAGTGCAGTGATATGCTCGGTGGGCATTGCTCTGGTCTTGTCTTCCCAGGCACTACACAGACCCAAAGGCCACCTAGTTGCTGCCTCACACAGGCTTTCTTGATACAACATGAAAGTATCCGTGCTGGCACTTGTCCTTGTATGGCACAAGCTGCCGGGTTTTGTAACACTTGAAGTCAGATTCATGGGCATGCACCTTCAAGTACATTAAGCCCCGTGTCTACAATATGGTGTGTGGCCAGCATAACTGTCCAGCTGCCAATAGACCCACTGCAAAATTGTAGGAATGCATGCAACGCGGTGCTGCTGGCTGCATGACGATGTGATACATGTGTGTTCCCTTGGGGAAACCAGCATTGGTGCAACATTGAACCGATTATGAACGGGAAATTCATGTGACCACCGGATGGAGGAGGCAGCATACAACAAGGATTGAGAAAATATGAACAAAAGTGCAATATTGTTGGTCAACAACCGCCCCATATCCTCAAAAGACAGGTGAAGTGACAAAATCGACCAAACATTGTGCATACAATGGAGCATTCCATCGCCTTGTGGATGCCATGACAGTGTTCTTTCAGGTTCTCACAAGTGCAGTCAAAAACTTTGTTGTCTTCCTCTCCTTCCTGCAACAGCAGGTTGGGCTGTCGCAAGCATGGCACCACTCGCCAACAATGTTGTTTTACAATCAACACCAACACACAAGGAACCCTCACTTGCTGCAGATGGCTTTTGAATCTCCTCCTGGAGACTGGGGTGTGCATCTCTGAACTCTGGCAGAAGCAAACAAGCACAGACACGTGAGATTTACCTCACCGCAGCAACCAACACGGTCAGCATTCACTCGTATCTGGTGTGCCAATCAGCTTGCCAGGGATCCTGAATATTGTTCTCGAATAGGCAGGTGGCAAAATGGACATCCACCTCACAAGATTCACGGAAACAAAACATTCTTCCAAAACTGAAAGTTGGGCATTGGCCATCCTTCTCCTGAGACGTCATTTATGAGCCAACTTTCCATGCATACTTAGAAGATGACAGGCTACGCTCCCAGCACAAGTAGCTCACAAAGCTGTCAATCCCTGTTAACTGCTCACCGTTGAGTGGTTGTGACCCCATCTGATGCCCACTGTATGCTCCCCGGATGGAAAGCTCCGCTGCAACAGAAACAGCAGCTCGAATCACTGATCTCCCATCAGAGGCATGGCATTGACATCATCCAGGATGGCGCTAGTTTGTCAGTCAACATGTGAGATGTTCTTCGCTGCCATGCTTGGCCGGCGTACAGGTGCAAGCAGCCCCAGATGTTGCTGGCCGCAAACGACTCGCAACGTTTCCTGTGGCAGGCTGGCTTTCAGAAGTCCCCCCATCGGCCACTTACGATCTGCCGGGTATGCCACGGTGTCCATGGCTGCTTGTTTGTATCTCCTGTCACAAACAGCTCGCCTGCAGCACACAGGCAGCAATTCACACTCTCTTCACCAGTGCAGGATGCTAATCAACAGGGTTCCACCACCATTCCAACAGCCAGGCTTCTTGCTTGGTGCTCCTTGCATTGTGTGCCCATCTCCTCCCCCTGGGAGACTCTGCATTGTCTTTCCACAGCTTTTAAGAGTCTGACACACTTGCAAAGGAAGGGGCGTCCTTTGTATGATTTGTACCCTTTGGTGTGTAAAACATCTTACGCCTGCAACCACACACTCCTTCAACCTAAACTGACAGGGGATTTCTGTCCATCCATTTCTGCATACTGGCTTGCTGCCCTGCGAGGGGGAGCACTGTCGAGAAGCAACCTTCGTCGAGGTCCAAACAGTCTCGCCGCTTCGAAGGGCCTCGCTCTATCGACGCCCATGACTTGTGGAGACCTCACACCAAGCCCCACATCTTTCCGTCCGCCCCACTGTCGCTTCCACAGCGCTTCACCGCACACCACCAACAACACGAGCATCGAGCGCGCGATATCCCTCTCCGTGCGTGCCCTGCCTGCTTTTCTCGTTCAGACAGCGGTGTCTCACAGCGACCGTCCCAGAAAGGCCCGCCGACACCCACCCCCCGTTCGCCTACCTTCAACTTGGGCTCGTCTGCCCACTGAACTCGTGCGCGCGTGCCGGCTGGCACCTGCAGCAACGGCATCGGCAACACGGCAGTCGGCGCACGTCGGGGGTCGATCCCTCGCCGGAGACAGGACAGACAGGGTTCTGACGACCGGGGCGCTCTCGCCGTAAGGGTCCGGCAGCGGGGCTGGGCTGCCGTCCAGAGACACGGCTACCAAGCCACCAGAGGCCATGACGTGATCAGGTGATGGGCTGCAGCACCCGGCCATCTCAACGCCGGACGGCGGACTCAGAATCACTGCGCGGACGACCTCCCAGTTGACAAGCCTAGCGCGGAACGCGCGGCCCCACAGTGGCAGCTTGGGGTGAACCACGTGAACGCCGGCGGGCCGGCGACCGGCATCTTCGACCGCCACCGCGCCGAAGAGTGCGCCGCCAATGCCGGCCCGACCTTCCGCCCCCTAGGAGCGCATGATCCGCCCCGCCGCCGTGCTACCCCACGTGCCCTGCAATTCTTACGCCCTAACGCGCGACCCTTCGCGGCCAAGAGATCTTAAACACCGCTCCGCGCAACCGCAAAGCCATCAGCCCCAGAGGCCACCAGAGGCGCCTCAAAGTTGCTGTGCTTCGAATCGGCCGATTTCCGCCCTGTCCCCTTGGGCGCAGCTGCGGAAACAACCTAGGGGCGCCCCTAGCCCGCGGGCGCTCAAGTGGCAACCCGCTCTCGGGCGCCGGTTCCTGCCCCGTGCCAGCAACTTACACGCTCCCAGCAGCAAGGAGAAACGCTGCGCGTACGTCGACTCCCTGCAGCTGGCTTTCCCCTGTTCACCACAGGCAGCTCCCTCCGTTCTTATGTGGGCTGCAATCCTAGGGAACGCTCCCCCGCCCCAAGATCCCTCGAAACCCTCCAGAGCAACAGGACCACGCTGCCAGCCCCGCGCCAGGCTGCCGGGAGCATCGCTCGCAGGGAGGCCACCGGCCGGGGCAGGAACGCGTGTCGCCTTGGGGGCGGGCGGCATGCAGCTCGGACTGCCTTCTCACCGGAAAGCGCACTTTAACCTCGGTTGTGTGATTGGGCTCCCCGCGTCGATGCACCCGCAGGGACTCCGGGGCGCCGCTTAGGCGGCCGCCGCGGCTGCTCGGGGCGGCAGCACGCTCCGTCGGCACCCCAGCGAACTGCGCGGTCACCTGTCCCCTGTGGGCGGACAACTGTGCGCTGTGGGGCCCCAGGAGCGGGGGGCGTTGATCCGCCGAATCAGAATACGGTTGGGTAATGGGCTTGGGCGCATTTGGGGCTCGCGGGTTTTTCAACCCGAGCCGGGCATCGAACCTGCTTGTGGGACTGGTGGCGTGGGGTGACAGGGGTGTGAGTCACCAGTGGCGGCATGGCATGGCTGGGAGGCACACAGCCGGGGTTCTTTGTGAACCAACAGGGGGCCGCGACGGTCGGCTGATCCATGTGCGCCTGGACGGCACGGGTGGCCCGGCAGGAGCGAGCTGCGTAATGCGCTCTGCCTCACCCCGTCTTGTCTTTGCTGGGTTGAGCCTGAATGCGGGGAAAATAGCTGTCAGGGACATCGATAACATTTCTGTTTCTCATCTTTGCCTTCGTCGAGTCAGTTTAGATTCAAGGGAATGTTGAATGGCCATTGTGTGTGACTGCCTTATATGGCTGGTGAGTCACGGCCACATATATCTACTCTAGAGAATACGCCCAATCCAGATCCCCAAACAAAGGGATCCCAATGACACACAACAACCCACTACTATCCCAGCTGCAAATGCACAGGCCAGCTGAAAATTGATTGGGCTGGTGACCGAACCAGCAGTCACACCTGTTACAGGCAATGACGCGTTGGGTGCTGCTTCCCTTTCCCGACTGTTCTGGAAACGCCTTATGCGCTCAGAGTTCCACAGGAAATTCAATTGTCCTTTCAATCTGGATATCTCCCTGGCCAGACCGGCAAGCTGGGGGGATTCCCCGCGCATAAATGACAGCAAATTGCTCCTCAATTGGTTGAACACCCGATTGAATGCTCTCGTAAGGCGCGCAGAAATGACAGGACCACAAATGAGTAAATTTGCACTGAATAGTGTCAGGAATAGACCACCTGCAACTTTCCAGAATTTCAACAACTGGTCAGTGTTGATGAAAATGCCCAGCCAATCCTTTGGGCTGATACCTTGACTACGTACAGTGCCCAAAGATATTAGCACATCATCAGCATACACCTTCACGTCCAGTTTATCTTTAATTTAGGAGAAAGATCTTATGACAACGTGTGAACTACTTCTCAATCACTTTCTCTGACAGCTCACTCCAACTCTTTCGCAGCTGGCGAATTTGACTCCTGGTTAGGGATTGCTTCTGAGCGTCCTGTGTGTTTCTCTGTAGATTGTCCTTCACAGGAGCTGGGGGACACTCTACACTTCCGGGCTTAGATGCAGGCGTCAGCACCTGAGGGGGGCAGTTGAATCTGTCCTCTTTCTTTTCGATGTGACTCATGCCCTTTGATCCCTCATTGAGCAAGATTTAAACTATAATATACGGGTTTTGTATGTTCTTAATATTGTAGCTAATTTGCACTACGTCCAACCTCTGTTTCCCTTCAGTACTGGACCTTCCTGAGGCAGTACTATGTCAGCTTCGGATTGACCTTTACTGATCGCGCAATTGACTCAACCTTACCTTATAATGATTACTTACCTCCCTGTTTTGTCGTTTCTAGCCGCGCTCAGATTGATTCCCACCTCAATGGATCAAAACATCAATAGCCTTTTCGAAAGGCTTTCAGGGTCGCCGTATATATTATTTATATTTATGAACTCAGTGCTTTAGTCTTCACTACTGTACTTTAGTGGGAGCCCCGAAGGCTTCCCCACTAAGTACAGGGCCGGATCTGGGACCCCGCAGGTTTCCCCAGTGGATCCGGCCAAGAGTCCTTACTGAATTGATAGACGGTTTGGGGCCCCGCAGGTTTTCCCAATAGACCAGTCTATAATCAGTAAAATGACTCTTTAAATGAGACAAAGATTGAGAAAATGAACTCCGAAATTAATTACACCGTGACCCTCCACGGGCCACAACCTGTACTACAAAGAGCGGTTCAAGTTTTAGTTTACCAAGTCCCTCCGCCTATTGGCTTTGGGGCTGGCCACTTCGGAGTCGGAGCCGCTTGTTCAAATGGGGTTCTGCCCCGCTATTTATAGCCCGCAGCGGCTGTCCCTACGCCAGGAATATTCCCTGAAAGATTCCGACCAGATCCAGCTAACTTCCCGGATCATCCCTTCCTTTCTCCCTCAGCTTCCCGTTCAATCTTCTGATCATCAGCATGTCTATATCATGGGAGTATGCTGATCCCATAACCGCCCAGGTTCAAGGCACTCATAGCCCATGTCATCTCTCACAAAGCGTCCAGATCCATTATTCACTACAATTTAATCCACTACATCATCAATATTATCTTTCTCTATTATTACCCGTCACTTTCTATTATCCAGTTCATCATATTTATCCGTTCATGTCAAATCAATCACTCATACCAGGTCACTTCAGTGATACTTCGGATCACAACATGAACTGCAAGCTTATTTTGATCCACTCAGATCACACAACCACTTCCCCATAACGTCACCTCAGTTCAGGGCATTCTATGTATGATCCTCCAACCGCCATCTTCGCTGTCCGACCCCGATCGCCTTCCGCCCCCGATGCTCGGCTCCCCGCTGTACTCCCCATCGCCGTCGTACATCTCGGCGTCTGCCGCACGCGGGCCTTCGCCAATGATGACGAATTCGGCCCCTTCGGTCCCTGGCGCAGCCCGCGTTCCCCCGAGCAGGCCATCGCCATCGCGCGCCAGCCCCCGCCCCTCGTCCGCAGCCTGCGCATGTCCATGCGCGCCGGTTCCTTGCAGTCCTCCCTGGCCGGGATCCTCTTCTTGGTCCAGGAACCCAAGGCGAACAAACTGGCGCGGCTCCCATCCGGGGGGGGTCATAACGCCCTCGCTCTCCCTTTTTACCCACTCCTCATCCGTGGTGACCAAAGATTCAGCAGTCTTGCCCTTCGAGCGTGCGAAGGTGCACATGGGACACATAGAGTCCGCTGTGCACCACTCGCACTCTCGGTTACCATAGTAATTGGGGTCCCCCGGCTGGCGCACCCAGCCGGGGCCCCATGCAAACGCCTCCTCCGCATGCGCGCGGGCACTTGGGGTCCCCCGCCGGAGTCGTTCGTTGAAACGCTCCCAGTACGTTACCGTCCAACTGGGCGGCAACTGGGATTCAAGCGCCAATCTCCTCGCCCTGTCGGCTTGCTTTTCTTCACGACGGGTCAAGGCGTTCGCCAGCCACATCCCCTCCAAATAATCAACAAGGGGGAAGGTTCCGCGGAAGCTTATCCACGCCTTAACCTTGGAGGCGGCGACCACCTCCCACCGCAAATCCTCCGACCGAAGCAGAAATGCCAACGGCGCACCTCCTTGGCCTTCGGCGGGGTGGATGGCTGGACCTTCCCCCTTGTATCCAAAAGCCTTTGGCTTCTTGTGCATTGTATCGCGCTCCGCGATCGTCCAAACTTCATTGTGCTCCTTAGTCCAACGCCCTCGGCATCCCTGGAGGCGGATCCTCACCCTCTGACGCAGCGCAAGACCCCAACGAAATGTTGGGACTGCGCACACAACGAAGGCACGAATCTTCAACCTGAGCGGCTGGTCTGTCCGCTCAAGCCTCCAACGCCAAGTCCACTCATAAGCAGCGCGGGCCCACCACTGAGGCAGGCCCCTTCCCGTCGGGGCCGTCCATGGTAACGGCACGCCCACCGATCCATCCAGGGCTTCGCGGAGGCATGCCTGAACCTCAAGAGGCGGGCCGTTGACTCTCGGTTCCGGAGGTGGCGGAGCGAGGGCATCCATGGCCAACATTCCCATGGATGGCGCGCCGACCAGGTCTGCCATGTCCAGGTCTCTTCCTCGCACTCGTCAGGCCGTTCGGGGGCGATGTGTTCCGCTCGCCCTTCGCGCCGAGACATCCTTTCCCGCGCTCTCTTATCCCTCCGGAACGGGTCCCCAGGGAACCCTCTCGAGCGATCGTACGGCTACCAAGGTTGACGGAGCGCATGGCTGCGCATGTGCCTTTTTGCGGTACGTCATAACGTACGGCGTACTTGCACACACTTTCCAATATGTCAGGACATACGTCTAGGTGTGACTGCGCACACATGGCTGGCATCAGATTGGCCAGGAGTGTGACTCATGGTGCACTGCAGGGCATTGCACTTGGCGGCCTTACGGATGATCATGAGGCCCTGCCCCCTCACCAGCCCCTATGTTCCATGACTATTTATGTCATCCCCTCTGTGAATCAATTCCTTTATTGCCTGTCTTTTCGTTATCTTGAATCATTGAGCTGATTCAACCCCTCAGCCATTATTGGCCGCAAGTGAGTCCATTGACTCTTCCAAAATTGTTTTGCTGATCTATCAGTACGGACGGCCAGCGATCGAGCGTATTTGCCTCGCCCCGCAGGATGATACGGTGTGCACTCTTGCCATCAAGCGACGCTGGTACATACCCTCGTTTTGGGCGTTAATCGCGTGTATACGGATTCCAAACCCATTCTAGTGATTTCAGCGCATAGCGTCGTTTGAATATCCACTATCTTTGTAGTCGTAACAAGCTATTGTAGTCGCATGGGCTTGTCACATCCGACTTGTATCATCAAGCGCATTCTTAGCCTAATCTTATTAGCTTTTTTTTTTTTTTCGATCACTGGTGATGTCTAACATATGTCTTCTTTTCCGTTTCTTTTCAACCGTCTTTTTTCCATGTACCGTGGTACACCTTAGGCCATATCGAATCTTTGGCAAACGCTCTTTCCTGCCATATCCTTGGAGTCTCCTTTCTTGTATAAAAGGACAGTTGTCGCTTCGAAATCTCACGGTTATACAATAATGCAATGTTCTTGAAGTGGGTCTTCCAAAGAAACTTATGCATGGCACAGCCATAGTCCATTCACCCAGACTCAATCATCCTTCGACTTCACATACTTCTCACTCAGTCAATCTTACAATGATTGACATTCCCCTTTCATCACATCTCGCTCATATTCAGCTGCCATGCCAATCCCCACTATCCATTCCATCCTGTCCTGAAAAGTTCGCATCCTATGGGACTCCCAATTCGAAACATCTCTGACAATTCATAGACGTCCTGCCTCCACCAAAATCATCATATTCTTCTTCCGGCCAGATTCATCAAGCTTGTCCTTGTATTGACTTCATCTTCCAGCCCGTAACCTTCGCACATCAGTATGCATGTAAATGTATGTTAATGCCCCTTTAAACCAGCATCTAGAAACTATTATATTCTAATGCTGGTCATTATATTTAACATGGGCGCACCACCTATCCACTACGCATACTCCGAATCCCTGCATAATGTAGTTTAAGGCCCTCGTCCAGGCCATCTCCATGGAGAATCAAATGGCTGCAATTGGTCCTCATGGAACACTAAAGACGGCTTTCTTCCCTTTTCAACTAAAACAGCGTCACCCTTAGGCAGCTTCCGGGCCTGCCAATAGGAACCTCGTATACGCCCTACCAATCGATAAGGACCTTTCCATCGAGGCTCAAACTTCCCAGAGCGGGTGGCTGATGCAACCTCATCGTATACTAGTACTTCTTGTCCTGGGAAGAAAACAGTCGATTGGACTCTCCGTTTTGCATTTCTTTGCTCCCGTTTTTTAACCGTTCTCTCAAATGCTGCCCGGATGACCGACTCCGGAGAAGTCCATAATTCTACTGGAGACCACCCAGTAGAGCTGTGCTTTGCAAAATTGACTGCTTCAATGGCCGCGGGAATGTGTTTAACCCACGAACCACCCAATGCATACCGAAGCTTGCGCAGCCTGTCAACGAAGGTGCGTTGAAACCTCTCAACGAGGCCAACGCTCTCATGGCGGTAAGGAGCAATGAACCGGTGTTCAACACCGTGTCCCTTACACCACTTTTTCAACATCCGAGAGCTATAATATGAAGCATTGTCAGTTACAAGCACAGAAATTTTTCCATGCCTGTGCTGCCACTGCTCCAAAGCTCTAATCACACCAGGAGTCCTGATGCTTCGTAATGGGAGTGCATCACCCATACGGGTGGCACTGTCAACCATACAGTGTAGATACTTAAACCCTTCTGTACCAGTGGTCACGGGCCCTACTGTGTCCGCAAACACAGTGTGACCTGGCACAAAGGAGTGTGGGGGTTGTCCCCACTGACGCTTGGGCATCTTCGCACGGAATCGTGCACATGCCTCACATCCTCCACAGATATCTTGAACCAGCTTAAGAGGGACATCCATTCCATGCAGCTTGAGCTCCTGGTAGACCTTGTACGGCCCCCAATGATACTCAGCATGTTCCTCCCGAATTCTTGCAATTATTTCCTGCCTTCTTGCTGCCGAATTAGTCAGGTCTTCGTCCTGGCTAAACTCCCCCTCTTGCTGATCAACTGAAGCATCCAAGTACACAGGGCTGTCCGCCACCGATGAATCCTCCCAGTCCTTCTCGTGCCCATCAGAGTCAGTTAAACCAGTCTTACAGAGCATTGGGAATGAAGAATAAGCAATTCTCCATGGTCTTTTCTGTCCCATGCAATTGAATCTGGTTCGCAGCCCAAACTTCCCGTTTGGACATTTAGACACTCTCAGAATGCAGGCTCTCCACCTTGCACATGCAAGGTTGCGCTTTGGAGGCTTGCCTTTCTCAACTTGAACTTGGTACCATAATGTAATCTCCTTACGACATCGTCGTGTAGGCTGGCAATGGCCACCCTATTCATCTCAATCTTTGATTCAGAAATCCAGTCATCATCCGGCTGCATTATAGCAGCTTTCAGGTTTTCCTCATTGTTAGCTCCATCAGTTGTACTCTCCCTTCGCTCCTCACCTTCCAACACGTCTGCCGGAAGATTCACCTTCTGACCAGGCCTGCTTAGTAAATCTGCACCCGTGTTGATCAGACCCGGGACAAATTCCAGCTCAAAACCTGGCTCATTAGCCAACATCCATGCCCATTTAGAATATGCTCTTGTATCAAGGTCATACACGGTCCCAGACTGAGCCCTGGTTACCAAACCTTGATTATCGGTTCGAATCACAAGGGGAACACTCCCTCGGAACGCCTTTGTACGGGCGCAAGCCCATT
Organism: Ostreobium quekettii; assembly: GCA_905146915.1. NCBI lineage: Eukaryota > Viridiplantae > Chlorophyta > Ulvophyceae > Bryopsidales > Ostreobiaceae > Ostreobium > Ostreobium quekettii. The sequence continues at coordinate 43,889 of CAJHUC010000838.1, read as the reverse complement.
TCATCGCATCCAATTCTCCTAAATACGATGACATTCTATGCCTGATGACTCGGCTGCCGATATCCACGAGCCGCATCTCGCCTCCTTTCTGGGCAAACAACATGTATCCATTATGCCCTTTAGACCAATCAGTCTCGATTATGAAAGCATAAGAATCAGCCTCTGCGCCTGGCAGAGTAAGCCACCTAGAGTTGCACAGCGCCTTGCCAAACGCTGCCACAACTCTTCCCGTAACTTCAGCCAGTTCCCCGGCTGAAAACGCTCTTTCTTTCATTTCCTTTAGGTCTCTTCTGAGGGGGGCTAGTATCAGCTCCGCCCCCACCACACACCTCCTTGCATAGGAGATGATGCCAATGCACCTCTCCATATCTTTAATTGTTTTTATCTTGCCCAAATCCTTGGCTTTCTCCTCCAAGTATCCAGCCAGCGACATTTTTCCGTTCTCGATCTCATAACCCAAGAACTTGATTTTGGTTGACAGCCACTCAACCTTGTCAAAGTTCACTTTGACGCCGAAGTCATTGAATCTCCCGAACACCTCCTTAATTTTCTCCATCAACAATTCAGGAGTTTCCGCACCAACAAGAACGTCGTCGCTATATTGTAGACACTCTATCCCCTCCAAGATTTTGGCAATTCTATCGCAGAACAGGATGGAACTCCATTTCCATCCTTGCGGTAATCTAGTCCATCTGTACCTCTTACTCCCATAAGAAAAACCAAAGAGTTTTGATAATTCCCGATCAACTGGGATTCCAAAGAATCCATCCTTCAAGTCAATTTTAGCAAAATACTGCCATTCTGGTTTCAGCTCCCATAGCTTACGCCAGACATCGACTTGGATTGTCCCTACTGACGGGAAATAGGAATTCAGCTTCCTAAAATCATTTGTAAACCTATATGTTCCATTTGGTTTTTTGATTGGAAGTAAGGGGCTGAGGTACAGATCCTCCCCACACGATACCCTTTCTAGATACCCTCTCTTCACATAGTCCTCAAGTTGCTTATCCACCAGTCTTCGGTCTGCCACACTCTCGACAGAATACTGGGTCCTAACGCCCCTCTCCGGTGGCTTAGTCCAGGTCATCTCAGTAGACCTGACTAACAGCTTTGCCATCCTATCATTGACAGGATGAGAAGACAAATCACCAACCTTTGGGAACTTATTCATGACCATATCTCTTATATACTCGGCAGAAATCTTTCTGCCCTTAGTCTTTACTTCCACGTTCACCTTTTTTACTGACTGGCCAAGTTCTTCTTTCTCTTTTCCGAATCTTTTTACTGAAATTGTAGCCCCAATAATGTTAGCCATAATGGTCTTGGGGGTCAGATATACTGCAGAATTCAGCGAATTCCAAACATTCACTCGCAGTTGTCCCCCCTTAGTAACAGCAAGTCCAGCTATTAACCCTTGTCTTTGGAGGCCACACAGAACAGTGGCCCCCCCATTAACCTTCATCTTAAAGGGCAAATAGACACGCTGCCATGTTTTGGGGGGCAGGAAAACTGCCTTTCCAGCAAGAATGGGAACCGCTGTCTCTGAATGTACTATTAACCCCTTAGTCCCTTCTAAATTCCATAACTGTTCCAAATCAATTTGTCCTAAGACCCCAACAGGCAGCCCTCCTGTCTGGAGCCCTAGTTTTTTTGCGTATTTACCACTGTGCACTGAAGATACTCCCCAGTTTCAGTGGCACATAGCGTCCCATTTTTGCAATCGACAATGAATCCCATTTCCGACAGCGTATGCATGCCCAGAATGGGTACTGATATCTTAGGGCAGATCTGAAATTCTGCCCCCTTCACTGTGGTGGGCCCAAGGGTAACATCTGCTTTTAACACACCATCCATTGGGTGCGTATCTCCACTAAATCCACTCAGCACCTTAGCACCAGCTAGGTCAAACACCCAGCCTTGCTTTACTACATCTTTTTTTGGCATTAAGTTTACTTGTGCCCCCGTGTCAATGAGGCACCTCGGCATTCTAAACCCATTCACATGGATTGGCGTATAGAGCAGCCTGCCAATATGGTCCCCACTCTCAGTCCCAGCAGAACCCACTATTGTATTATTTGTTTGCAAAGTAGAGGGTTTGGCATCAACTACCGACGTTGAAGTCGAGGGCCTTGGGGAATCAGGACGCTGAGAAGACACAGGAATGGAATTCTCAGCCGTCACCGACTGATTTCGGGTGGGAGGTGTTCCAGCCCGTCCACCCCTATTCCCTCGTCCACCATGGGGTGTCCAACGGTCCGGACCATGTCCACCCTGTCGCTGATGAGGCCCTGGTGGGGGCTTATTCCACTGAGGAGGTCGATTCAACCTTGCATCAACTTGCCGTCCCCACTCAGCTGCAGCTCGTTGCCTGGTCATGTCATTTGCATCTCTCCTCACTTTCTCTGTTCCTTCTCCAATCTTCTTCAATGCAATATTCAGCTTGTCAAGGGTAGTCTTCATCTCACGGTTTTCCTTTGCGATCCTTTCCCTTTCGTTCTTTACTTCCTCTGCTGAATGTACCATCGTACGAAAGAAGAACCGAAGAATATCCCGTGCAATGGCGATGACTGGCAGATGCAAGAACAAATTTCCAGCCTTCGCCATCATCTGACAGACCTTGGCAAACTTCCTGATCACATAGATGACCAGATTGGAGAAGCAGAAGATGATGCCAGTCCCCAGCAGGCATGATATCAGGGTCATATGATCAATAACCCACTGAGTTGTCTCCTGCCAGGTTGTTTTTCCTAAGGCAAGGGGGTCTGTAAACATCTGCCAGAAAAAGTCAAAAGAGTGTTCGGCCAGCTTGCCAGAAACACACTTTAATGACTGGCAGCCTTTAAATATCAAGTAGGGTTCAACATCATCAGGAGACCCTACTTTCATGTCAGCAGTTGTGCCGTCAGTAGACCCCACAGATGTCCTACTCGATGCATCAGCTGCAGCCCCACTTGCTCCAACCCCATGCCCTGCTCTGACCTCAGCTCCAGCATCACCAGAAGAGTTTGTTAAGCGAAAAATTAAAGCTTCAGCGGCTTTCTTTTCTTCTTGGAGGGTGGCAATGGTGGAATACGCCTTATCCAGGGATTCTACCAATTCCCTCTTTTCCTTCACTGCCTCTAGCTCCTTTCCCGTTTCTCTCTTCAAGTTGGCCTCTATCTCCTGTTCCAGTTTCTCTTTGGACGACTTGAGCAGTGCAACCTCAGTAGAAACATTTTCCAGTGCTGCATTCAACTCCACTTGCATCTTTGCAAACTCGAGGTGCATCTTCTCAAACGTTTCTTCCAGGAGTACCAGCTCTCCCCTGTGCTTGAACCTTTTGACCTCCAGATTGACCAGCCCAGTGATCAACTGTTTGTAGGAGAGACTCCTCAGGTCTTCTTTTGATAGCTTGTCCACTGCAGCTTCCACAGAGCCAGCTTCCACCAAGGCTTTGGACATGGTGGTTTCTCTCTCCATGTACCATCTCAATGGAGTCCAGTGATCCACCTTCCTGGTGATGTTCACAACTGGCTCCAGAATTTCCTCCACTGTCAATGACCTTCCTATAGAGAACAATGCACACAGCACGAGCAGCACCAGCCAGGACAACCTGGCTCCGAAACCATGTTGAATGGCCATTGTGTGTGACTGCCTTATATGGCTGGTGAGTCACGGCCACATATATCTACTCTAGAGAATACGCCCAATCCAGATCCCCAAACAAAGGGATCCCAATGACACACAACAACCCACTACTATCCCAGCTGCAAATGCACAGGCCAGCTGAAAATTGATTGGGCTGGTGACCGAACCAGCAGTCACACCTGTTGCAGGCAATGACGCGTTGGGTGCTGCTTCCCTTTCCCGACTGTTCTGGAAACGCCTTATGCGCTCAGACTTCCACAGGAAATTTAATTGTCCTTTCAATCTGGATATCTCCCTGGCCAGACCGGCAAGCTGGGGGGATTCCCCGCGCATAAATGGCAGCAAATTGCTCCTCAATTGGTTGAACACCCGATTGAATGCTCTCGTAAGGCGCGCAGAGATGACAGGACCACAAATGAGTAAATTTGCACTGAATAGTGTCAGGAATAGACCACCTGCAACTTTCCAGAATTTCAACAACTGGTCAGTGTTGATGAAAATGCCCAGCCAATCCTTTGGGCTGATACCTTGACTACGTACAGTGCCCAAAGATATTAGCACATCATCAGCATACACCTTCACGTCCAGTTTATCTTTAATTTAGGAGAAAGATCTTATGACAACGTGTGAACTACTTCTCAATCACTTTCTCTGACAGCTCACTCCAACTCTTTCGCAGCTGGCGAATTTGACTCCTGGTTAGGGATTGCTTCTGAGCGTCCTGTGTGTTTCTCTGTAGATTGTCCTTCACAGGAGCTGGGGGACACTCTACACTTCCGGGCTTAGATGCAGGCGTCAGCACCTGAGGGGGGCAGTTGAATCTGTCCTCTTTCTTTTCGATGTGACTCATGCCCTTTGATCCCTCATTGAGCAAGATTTAAACTATAATAGACGGGTTTTGTATGTTCTTAATATTGTAGCTAATTTGCACTACGTCCAACCTCTGTTTCCCTTCAGTACTGGACCTTCCTGAGGCAGTACTATGTCAGCTTCGGATTGACCTTTACTGATCGCGCAATTGACTCAACCTTACCTTATAATGATTACTTACCTCCCTGTTTTGTCGTTTCTAGCCGCGCTCAGATTGATTCCCACCTCAATGGATCAAAACATCAATAGCCTTTTCGAAAGGCTTTCAGGGTCGCCGTATATATTATTTATATTTATGAACTCAGTGCTTTAGTCTTCACTACTGTACTTTAGTGGGAGCCCCGAAGGCTTCCCCACTAAGTACAGGGCCGGATCTGGGACCCCGCAGGTTTCCCCAGTGGATCCGGCCAAGAGTCCTTACTGAATTGATAGACGGTTTGGGGCCCCGCAGGTTTTCCCAATAGACCAGTCTATAATCAGTAAAATGACTCTTTAAATGAGACAAAGATTGAGAAAATGAACTCCGAAATTAATTACACCGTGACCCTCCACGGGCCACAACCTGTACTACAAAGAGCGGTTCAAGTTTTAGTTTACCAAGTCCCTCCGCCTATTGGCTTTGGGGCTGGCCACTTCGGAGTCGGAGCCGCTTGTTCAAATGGGGTTCTGCCCCGCTATTTATAGCCCGCAGCGGCTGTCCCTACGCCAGGAATATTCCCTGAAAGATTCCGACCAGATCCAGCTAACTTCCCGGATCATCCCTTCCTTTCTCCCTCAGCTTCCCGTTCAATCTTCTGATCATCAGCATGTCTATATCATGGGAGTATGCTGATCCCATAACCGCCCAGGTTCAAGGCACTCATAGCCCATGTCATCTCTCACAAAGCGTCCAGATCCATTATTCACTACAATTTAATCCACTACATCGTCAATATTATCTTTCTCTATTATTACCCGTCACTTTCTATTATCCAGTTCATCATATTTATCCGTTCATGTCAAATCAATCACTCATACCAGGTCACTTCAGTGATACTTCGGATCACAACATGAACTGCAAGCTTATTTTGATCCACTCAGATCACACAACCACTTCCCCATAACGTCACTTCAGTTCAGGGCATTCTATGTATGATCCTCCAACCGCCATCTTCGCTGTCCGACCCCGATCGCCTTCCGCCCCCGATGCTCGGCTCCCCGCTGTACTCCCCATCGCCGTCGTACATCTCGGCGTCTGCCGCACGCGGGCCTTCGCCAATGATGACGAATTCGGCCCCTTCGGTCCCTGGCGCAGCCCGCGTTCCCCCGAGCAGGCCATCGCCATCGCGCGCCAGCCCCCGCCCCTCGTCCGCAGCCTGCGCATGTCCATGCGCGCCGGTTCCTTGCAGTCCTCCCTGGCCGGGATCCTCTTCTTGGTCCAGGAACCCGAGGCGAACAAACTGGCACGGCTCCCATCCGGGGGGGCCCACAACGCCCTCGCTCTCCCTTTTTACCCACTCCTCATCCGTGGTGACCAAAGATTCAGCAGTCTTGCCCTTCGAGCGTGCGAAGGTGCACATGGGACACATAGAGTCCGCTGTGCACCACTCGCACTCTCGGTTACCATAGTAATTGGGGTCCCCCGGCTGGCGCACCCAGCCGGGGCCCCATGCAAACGCCTCCTCCGCATGCGCGCGGGCACTTGGGGTCCCCCGCCGGAGTCGTTCGTTGAAACGCTCCCAGTACGTTACCGTCCAACTGGGCGGCAACTGGGATTCAAGCGCCAATCTCCTCGCCCTGTCGGCTTGCTTTTCTTCACGACGGGTCAAGGCGTCCGCCAGCCACATCCCCTCCAAATAATCAACAAGGGGGAAGGTTCTGCGGAAGCTTATCCACGCCTTAACCTTGGAGGCGGCGACCACCTCCCACCGCAAATCCTCCGACCGAAGCAGAAATGCCAACGGCGCACCTCCTTGGCCTTCGGCGGGGTGGATGGCTGGACCTTCCCCCTTGTATCCAAAAGCCTTTGGCTTCTTGTGCATTGTATCGCGCTCCGCGATCGTCCAAACTTCATTGTGCTCCTTAGTCCAACGCCCTCGGCATCCCTGGAGGCGGATCCTCACCCTCTGACGCAGCGCAAGACCCCAACGAAATGTTGGGACTGCGCACACAACGAAGGCACGAATCTTCAACCTGAGCGGCTGGTCTGTCCGCTCAAGCCTCCAACGCCAAGTCCACTCATAAGCAGCGCGGGCCCACCACTGAGGCAGGCCCCTTCCCGTCGGGGCCGTCCATGGTAACGGCATGCCCACCGATCCATCCAGGGCTTCGCGGAGGCATGCCTGAACCTCAAGAGGCGGGCCGTTGACTCTCGGTTCCGGAGGTGGCGGAGCGAGGGCATCCATGGCCAACATTCCCATGGATGGCGCGCCGACCAGGTCTGCCATGTCCAGGTCTCTTCCTCGCACTCGTCAGGCCGTTCGGGGGCGATGTGTTCCGCTCGCCCTTCGCGCCGAGACATCCTTTCCCGCGCTCTCTTATCCCTCCGGAACGGGTCCCCAGGGAACCCTCTCGAGCGATCGTACGGCTACCAAGGTTGACGGAGCGCATGACTGCGCATGTGCCTTTTTGCGGTACGTCATAACGTACGGCGTACTTGCACACACTTTCCAATATGTCAGGACATACGTCTAGGTGTGACTACGCACACATGGCTAGCATCAGATTGGCCAGGAGTGTGACTCATGGTGCACTGCAGGGCATTGCACTTGGCGGCCTTACGGATGATCATGAGGCCCTGCCCCCTCACCAGCCCCTATGTTCCATGACTATTTATGTCATCCCCTCTGTGAATCAATTCCTTTATTGCCTGTCTTTTCGTTATCTTGAATCATTGAGCTGATTCAACCCCTCAGCCATTATTGGCCGCAAGTGAGTCCATTGACTCTTCCAAAATTGTTTTGCTGATCTATCAGTACGGACGGCCAGCGATCGAGCGTATTTGCCTCGCCCCGCAGGATGATACGGTGTGCACTCTTGTCATCAAGCGACGCTGGTACATACCCTCGTTTTGGGCGTTAATCGCGTGTATACGGATTCCAAACCCATTCTAGTGATTTCAGCGCATAGCGTCGTTTGAATATCCACTATCTTTGTAGTCGTAACAGGCTATTGTAGTCGCATGGGCTTGTCACATCCGACTTGTATCATCAAGCGCATTCTTAGCCTAATCTTATTAGCTTTTTTTTTTTTCGATCACTGGTGATGTCTAATATATGTCTTCTTTTCCGTTTCTTTTCAACCGTCTTTTTTCCATGTACCGTGGTACACCTTAGGCCATATCGAATCTTTGGCAAACGCTCTTTCCTGCCATATCCTTGGAGTCTCCTTTCTTGTATAAAAGGACAGTTGTCGCTTCGAAATCTCACGGTTATACAATAATGCAATGTTCTCGAAGTGGGTCTTCCAAAGAAACTTATGCATGGCACAGCCATAGTCCATTCACCCAGACTCAATCATCCTTCGACTTCACATACTTCTCACTCAGTCAATCTTACAATGATTGACATTCCCCTTTCATCACATCTCGCTCATATTCAGCTGCCATGCCAATCCCCACTATCCATTCCATCCTGTCCTGAAAAGTTCGCATCCTATGGGACTCCCAATTCGAAACATCTCTGACAATTCATAGACGTCCTGCCTCCACCAAAATCATCATATTCTTCTTCCGGCCAGATTCATCAAGCTTGTCCTTGTATTGACTTCATCTTCCAGCCCGTAACCTTCGCACATCAGTATGCATGTAAATGTATGTTAATGCCCCTTTAAACCAGCATCTAGAAACTATTATATTCTAATGCTGGTCATTATATTTAACAGGAAGCTGCTGCCCAGGCCTGGTTTTAACGTTTACGTCTTAACGCCTATGTCTTACGCACTGTCGCGCTGACGGTTCGCGCTCGGTCTGCACTCGGTCGCTCCCAGGCACGGAAGCAAGACCGTAACCAGATGCATTACAGAATGAGTGTGTCAGTTAAGTAATCGTACCTGCGGAACCATTCGTTCCATTCCCCTTTCGTTTCTCCATGTACACGTCACCATAACACCATCACCATGTTCACCGTACCACACTTCGTCATGTATCTCCATATATCACACAATTACTTATTAATTGTTCTTTCGGCCTCACACGCATAAAAACGTAAATTTGCGAAAGGGGCTATTTTTATGGCTGTTTTTACGTTTTTGCGGCTCGTTGGCACAGCCAGGTTACACGATGAAAATTGCTTGCAATGATCAGTCCTCGACCATCTACAGCACCCACAACACAGCGCCCACCTCGCCCTCGGCAGCGACGGCATGGAACAAAAGTTCGTTTTCTACCCATTCCAGCGCGTCTGACTGCCACTCCCCGGACTCCCCAAGTCTGTATGTACTGTGCTAATGTACATGGAGCTGTAGTTACGTTGCATTTACGTATTTTAAAGCGTTTTAATGCGTAAAAACGTAAAAACTATTTTACGCGTAAAAACATAAATACATTACGTTCACTTTTTACAGCGTAAACACCAAGCCCAGTGCTGCCCATGTTTCGGTAATCTTCGTTGGAAACAAGTCCCGTATCCGGGATAAAATAGGTTCCTTACCCACGCCTATATCCTAAATAATTTCCCTGACACAAAAAGGTTGTTTTTTCTAATCAATCCAAGCAGGCAATTCGCCGCGGATATTTTTTTATGGAACCCGCATCAAACATCTATTTTAAACTTTGAGCCCATGCTCTCAAAGTTTTCAGGGCATCGAAGCATTCATGTCGACATTTTTATGCCAAACAGACTTTTGCTCCTAGGGCAACTGAATTTGGGCCGCAGATATGGCCACAGATCAGCACAGGTCCCAGGCAGCATCGAGCAGTGTTTGTTCCTGAGCTGATCAAGGCCGCATTGGCTGCCACAATCTTGAGTTCTTGAAAATGCATCTTTCGCGCATTGTAAAAGCGGACCTTTGCATAAAACTATGGCAACGATGGGTACTATCTAATACATTTAGATGCCATGAGCGACGAAGCAAAACCAGAGGGTTGCAGCCATCAGTTCAACCGATCGATATCCGCAGATAGTTTGCCTCTGCGAGCACTGAAGACACCACGTGCAGGTGGTCCTCCTGCTGTTTACCACCACCGATGCCGTTGTGTATTAAATACTATAGTATATAGTACTATAGTAACATATAGATTTCACAATGCACAAATAATGTGCCTGAACCACATGCATTGAAACACTGGTGCGGACATTGTTGCTTCGCTGGGAATCAGTCCGTGGCGCGTGTTATGTGACGAAGAAGTTTGCCATCACTTAATGTTGCTTGGATCACCAGAGCGCAAGTGTCATACAAGCAATTCAAGCAGTAATGTCTGGATTTACGCAATCTGCGGTATCCCCTTTTGTTTATGGATGCCCTTCCGCATTGCCCGGCTGGTCTCAACTCGGGGAACAGAGAAAGGGGAGGGGGGGCTAACATGCAAATTTTAGACCAGGCCGTAACATCAATTCTAAGGATGGGAGAAGACACTCGAAGCCGAGCATTGTTGTCACCCCATACGTAGTTGCAAATGCAAATGTGGCACGCATTTTCTTGCACAGCAAGATGTAGCCAATTTAGGAACGGAGGTGCGATTCTTGCTTTGCCAAACCAGCCGGATACGCAGTGTAGGGCGTATCGATGCTTGGGAGTTAACGCCCAAGAAAACGCGTAGCGCTCAATTTAACGTTATTGTCAGGCAAGATGTTTCTTCGACGGCATGGCCCCATGCTTTGCATTTAGATTTTACTGGGGGCGTTTTTTTCTTTTTTTCCCTGCCCGTGCCGTGCTTTGAGTGTGAATTTTTGTCTGGGGTTGCGAGAAAACGCGTTGAGACGCGTCTTGTCAGACACCTGTAAAGGCGGAACGCTTTCCCATTCCCGCGAATGGCCACATGCACACTCTGGCGGAGCTGTAAGACATGTACAGAATCGTGCGGATCTGTAGAAATAGCGAGACAGACCAGGGAGTAAGGGGGGCAAGAGGGGGGAGCCAAAAAACAGCAGGGTGCATTTTCCAAACAAGGTGAACACTACAACACGGTAGCATTTTTGAGACAATCTGTATCCAACAACAACCACGCGCAAAAACCGCGGCCAGAACACTGGCAACGGGGAAAGCGCGGCTGGGGTTTCTGGAAAGCAACTTGGAAAGCTGTGAGAAGCCACTTTTCTTGTACGCCCTGCACAGGTGCATGGTGCGCGACAGCCCACATACCAAGCTCAACGAGTCGGGCACGCCAACGACGTGTCGTGACAACAGAACACAGCCAGCGTCAGAAACGTCGTATCCAGCGGTACCGGAAAAAAGGCCTGGTACTCCTGGCACGCCGCCATTTTGGAGGAATGTTTGGCGAAGAATCGGTTCAAAAGGCGGCCATGAGCGCGCCACCGCGGGTCGTACCCGCCAAAGTCAGGCGGGCGGGCTGTCCAGAAACGCGAACAGAAAGTGTATCGCGCTCAACATCCCGCGACGGCTGCTGCTTTAATGGGGCGCTTTGGGCAGCGTGGCGGGTGGGCTAGGGCTCAAGCCGCCCACTTGGAGCGCGGTTGCTGGGGAGTCCTCCACGAGACACAGCGTCCACGATCGCAAACATTTTCCATCCATGCATGGCTAAAGGAAGCGAGTCACGTGTGGTGCACTGCCCAAAGTTCTCGCTGTCTGCAAGATTCGGGCCCTTGAAGGTCTGTGGACCCGCGCCCTTGGCTAGCTGCGCGGTAAGCGTGTTAAAAGCATGGGGTGAATGCTCTTGCAGAGGTCGCCCGAGGCAATGTGAATGCCGACGTACTGTACGTTTGGAATGATATTCCATCCAGCGTTTGTGCGTGCTCGTGAAGCTTTTGTGCAGGGCTGGAGTGCAACGTCTTGACAGAGAGGCGGTCTGCTTGGTCATGAATGTCGTTGTCCCGTGTGCAATTGGGGGATGGCGTCTTGGACCGCCCCTCCTCCCCCTTCCCCCCACCCCCCCTCTGTGGCACTGCAGTGTGCCACGGATACGGCTGTCCACTTCAATGCGCGCAGGCGTTGACGCCAGTTTCGTTATGCGCCGCAGCAGAGCCTCCGCCGTGGCTGTTAAGGCGCGAGGTCGCCGTCGTGCACGTGCTCCAAACCCCGAATGGACTGCCCTCGACCTTGACGTCGTCAATCGACCGTATCCATGCATTCTGCCATGGGCTGCGGATGCGGCCACTATGACAAGCCGGAATGGAGCCGTCTGGTGGACCGGGAAGGCAGGGACATCGAGGGCGCCCTCCGCTCAACGAGGAAGCTCACGGACCCCGGCGCAGGGCTGGCAATATCCCAACTGGCCTCCTTGCGTCATCAGGTGCTTCCTCGGCTCCCTGGGCTCTCCAGCGCATCGAAATGTCGCAGTGGGAACACCACCGGCCAGCCAGCCTCCCATCCACTCATTCGGCAGTCGTATTCGCACGCCGTCCACCTTGGGGACTCTGAGCTGCAGGGTGCTCCTCAAGTCTCCTGGCGTTGCAGAAAGTGGCTCATGCTGGTTTGTTGCGTGTTCTTTGCCAGGAATATGCCTGCAGAGCTTGGGCCCCTGGTTGGCAGTGGGCGCCCATCTGCGTTGCGCAGGTGACTCTCCCTGCGCCGCCTTCCGTAGCGCTGGTTGATCCCCCGGTGTGCTGTGTGCGGTGTCCGTGTGACATTACTGTGCACCTCTCCGATGAGGCGCCCGACGATCAGCAGCTGCGCGTCGTCCTGGAACACAGGACTCGTCGCCTGGCGGATGTGCCTCTGGCAGGAGACAACAGAAGGGTGGTCAGGCAGGTTACCCTCTGGCAGGAACGAGCGGATCTGCTGTCCGGTCTTGAGCAGTCTTCGTTCTTGAGGCAACGGCCTTCTAGACGGGCCGCCCAGCAAACAGTTGACCGTTGCAAAGTATTCCGCCCGAGTCAACGGTTCGATCAGGAATGAAAATCCAGTGCATGGCAGCCTTGCTCCCTGGCTCATGCATTGCCGAGAGAAAGACGACGCTTTTCCGCCTGCTTTTTGCTCTCAGGGTGCCCGTCACTGTTGAAGAGCCTGGCGTGACGACCATCTACCTTGTGAATGGTGATGGGGAGGTGCTTGAGGCCAGGCACGCGCTCCCAGTGCTGCCCCCCGACGCGTCGGAGGAGCTCCGACAAATATTCCTCAGGGCGGTGGATGTGATCAGGAAGAGCGAGCCTGCATTTCAGGCAGAATATCTGGAGCTTCCCATTGAGCAGGTTCCCATTGCGGCTTTACTCATCGGGCGTGCTGGTACTTGTGCGGGAAAGGAAGGCATGGCCTGGTCCATTGTCGAAGGAGGCAACCTAAAGATACACAGTTGACTTGGGCGCAGTACAAAAATTAGTTGTGCCAGAATAGAAGGCAACAGTTTGGCATGGCAGGCAGTTGTTGATTCGACAAAGTTGATGGTTTCTTGTAGAATTGCTAGATGAGCACGTTGGAATACAAAATTGGCGAATTCCAACAGCGCCCAACTTACCATTACAAGGAAGTCATTGTACCAGGTACCAGGGAAGTGAGTTGTCATATTTTATCAAGAGCATCCCATGGATGCAGTAAAAGTGTAGGAAATTCCTTGGGAGAGCTGTCCGTCTCAGTTTTGATATACTTCACGTCAATTGCTCTGCAGCGTTGCCTTGGTGACATCTGTTCAAAAAGTAGTGCACAATTAATGCATGGTGTAGTTAGGTACGTATGTAAGTAGAAGGGCCAGGAAGCCGCCTGGAAGGGTGCTGTGGTTGCGTGTCAGTGGAGTTCCCGCCCTGAAATGCCCGCGCTATGTGGCGGCGCAGGTGGCCGCATGCCTTGCAAATCTGGACCAACACATCTTCGAAACCGTGTGGAGGAAGAGTCTTGCGCCCCTCTGCGAGGACTTGAATTATCTGTTGGAGCTCTTCTGGGAGCGTATAGAGAAGGGCAACTTTGCTGCCTCTATCACAATGGTGGCAGAAAAGTCCCTCCACAAAGTGCTGGTGTACCTGATGGGAAATCAGGCCTGGTCCCTTGTTGCGTTTATCCTGGAGACATGCCAGCAGTCCGGCCTTCCCATCGCTGTAAGCACTCTGTTGTTCACCCCTTGTCATTTCTGTGCCATTTCTATTGGGTACTCTGAGAAAAGGTGCCATGCTTGGATCTTGCTCCTGTGTAGTTCTCGGATTCCAGAAAAGAACTATCATCAAAGGAATCATGACGGAATCGCCCCACACCCTGAAAATTGAAGACCCACGAAGTCACACAGAAGAACGCCTCTTCGCAACAAAGGCTGTACGTTGCATTCTATCCGAGCAACATTGAACAGTGCCTTCAGCGCATAGATGGGCCACGGATGCGAATCCCAATGCCTTGTTGTTGTGGCCGCAGCAACTGCGCAGCAATGTGCTAATTTCTGCCGTGGCGCTTATCCCCCTCCGGCAGTACATTTCCTTCATGACCCTTTTCCTTGAACGCAACGCCGCAGGTGAATGGCGAAAAGCTTTCAATGGGCGACCTGCAATCGGAACACCTGAAGCAGCTGGCGCAAGATGTAAGGAGTCACAATAGAGGTGGAGCGGAGCGGTAGAATGTCGCGCCCAACCGACCGTTTGGTGACACTTCCACTTTTGGGCAAGAGCGGGGGCTGAGAGGGGAGCCCGTTCACAGATGAGCATGTCAGGTGCAGCTGCCAGAATTTCAACTGCACAAGTTTTGGGGATTAGGTGGGAGAAAGGATTATGCTCCGTGACGGGGGCTCTGCTTGTTCGAGATCCAAATTGAGGGAGTCTCAATACTTGCTGCGCCAGGCGTCGTGGTGTTTCCCGCGCTGCGCGCATACCTGCCTTGTTTTTTGTACATATACGTGGAAACTGCAGAGGACGGAAGTGGGGCGGGCCCCATGGCGTTCTTTTCACCATTTGGAAGCAGTTTGGGAGAGGCCCTCAAATTCTCTATTTCAGTTTTCCCTGCGGAGAAGGCCGAGGGATACACGACAGACTACTGGGGCCCGGGTGTGGCTTTTCAAAGGATTTATTTCATTTCTCGTGTGTAATTTATCGTGGTGTGCGTAGCAAGCAGGTGTGCAAAGGGCGCTGTCGCGTCGTTGTCGTGGTCTTTCATTACGATGGCCGCGGTTTGTTTCAGACATCTGTATGGGGCCCTTGGCCCAGCCATCGGGCCTTTGAAAATTGGTGTGACGTCATCGGGCATGTGTGAGGCATGAGTATGCGTCGTCGGTGAAACAGGATCTGTTTTGTGGATTGCGAGAATGGCGTTTTTGCGATGATGGGTTCGTGGATTCTTAAGCACGCCGGCCTTGACATGTGAGCAGCAATGCTGCAGATGCCGTTACAGTAACTGTGGATCGACTTCCCGTGCAGAAATGCGCGAGGCAGCAAAGATGTCGGCTGGTATGGTCGGTGTAGAGATTCGACCATACATTCATGAGTGCTTCAGGCGAAGGATGCGGCGGTCCGCTGTGGAGGCAGCCGCAAGAACTGTGGCAGTTGGTACGACATCTCACAACCAGGGCGAAGCCGCTGGTGCGCAGAACAAGCTTTCAGACCATCAAGAGATGTTTATGTGCCGTTGTGAAGTCTGCCTCAAGCGCAAGGCCCATGCAGCCCATTGCTCGTCTTTTGGAAGCACGTTGCTTTGGCCAGGCTGCTGCCACGCTGGTGAAAAATGTCACCAAACCCATGGTTAATGTGGTACGTGTTGGGCCAATTTTATCATGGCCTAAACTTCTAGCATACACTTTCGCCCGATTTCAGCACATGCTCGACACAGTTTCCTACAGCGGAAAGTGATCTATGTTTATTCAGTGCCGGTGATGTGCGCTGGCGCATGTAGAAGCGCGCGTGGGGGGACTGCACAGGTGCTTCTCTTGAAAGTTGCTCCAGGAAGCAGGTGTGCCAATCGTGTTGTCCACCTTGGGACATGGGAACATGTGCAACAATCTTTGGACGCGGGATTTCTGTGCCGAGGATTGCCCTCATCTGGGCGCCTGCGTTCTGCCATCATCCGTGCGCGGCCATGAATTGTTGAAGGGGCCTTTTCAGCACATGGTGTGGATGCACCATGTCGATGCCGCTCGTGCTACCGGAGGTGACGCCAAGCGGGATAACCAGACGCATGTCAATCCACCAATCGGAGGATCCCATCAAAACGTGTAATACACATCCATCAGCCACCAGTTCCCCATTTCGCCCTAGAAAGACGGTGTTCATCAATCACCCATTGTCAACATCGAATCGTATCAACATAATATCGACACTGTATCATGCGATGCCCAGTGCCACCACCCAGCGGCCGCTGTTATCGTACACGTCCTGTACCTGGTGCTGTGTGCTTGCCGGCAGCACGCCGTACATTGCCCCACACCTCGACGACCCCCATCCCCTGCAGCATCGGCACTTAGTCAGATTCGGGGACCTTTCCCCAGGGACGGGTGGCGGTTGGCGGCAGCGGCGGCAGCTCGCTCAGGGCGCGGCGGGAGCGCCGGAGGGCCCACGGAGTCGCCTTTCCCACCCGGGGCGAGTCGCCGGACTGGCATCACCCCCGGACGGCCTGACCGGTTCCTGATTGACGTCCCACCGGCCCAGGCGGCTCGAGCACGGCCGCGCGAGGTCGTCGCGGCGCGGGAAGATGAAGATGAAGATCAGCCTCCACATACCCAGCTACTTGACGGTGCTCACGTGGTTCTACTGCCTCCTGATCGGGCTGGTGACCGGCGCCGTGGCCTTCGCGGTCAGCGTGGGGGTGTCGTCATTCTTCAAGGGCGTCTGGGCGGCCATCGTGCAGGACATTTTTTCCGAAGAGCCGGGCGGCGTGGGGGGCCTGGCGTGGGCGTACGCCAAGTTCGCGGCGGCCAACCTGGCGCTGGTGCTGAGCGGGGCCGTACTGGTGCTGGCCATCGCACCCGTGGCGGCGGGCAGCGGCATCCCCAACATGTACGCCTACCTCAATGGGATCGACATCCCGGACTTCCTCAACATGCGCACGGCGGTGGCCAAGGTGCCCGCAAGCGTGCTGGTGGTGTCGGGCGGCCTGGCCATAGGTGGGTGATTCCGCGCCGCCCCCCTTCCCTGTCGTCAGAGAACTCGCGCGACGTGGATTGTGGATTGGCTGGCGCCGACAATCGCGGAGAAATGGCGGACCGCGGCAGAGACGTCGCGGACTGGGCGCGGGGGGGTAGGGTGGGGCGGCGCAGGCAATCGCGCGGAAGGCGAGGAGTGCCCCAGTCCATGCGGATCGCGTCGCGCGAAGCGCCTGCCGGTGTGGACACCGGCGGCATTGGGCATCGGCTCCGATGGGGGGCCTTCGCCGATACGACGCGTCCTGTGATCGACGCCGGAACGTTCGTTGCGCCCGGCGCGCGTTTCTGACCCGCTGCGGCCCGTGGTGGCGGTGTCGGCAGGCAAGGAGGGGCCGCTGCTGCACATCGGGTCCATCATCGCCACGTGGTTCGGCAACACACCGCTGTTCACGCGGATGAAGGAGGCCAAGGACAAGGAGCCCTTCGCGTACGAGCAGCACACACGCGACTTGGTGCTGTGCGGAGCTGCAGCGGGGCTGGCCGCGGGCTTCAAGGCGCCGATCGGAGGTGCGGCCGATCCCGACGCGTCCCCTGTATGGCTCCCATTTTGAACCCTGCTGTCGGGGGGTGTTGTACCAGCTACGGCTGGCACGACTTGTGGCACCAGTTGTGCCAGCTATGGCTGGACTGCACCAGCTTTCGTGGGCCCGGTGGCGGCGGTGGTGTTCTGTGATTTTCCCCTTATCGGGCAGCGGGTGTCAGCCATCGAGGGTTGTGTCCATCCCAAGATCCCGCGTCCTCTGCTGCCGCGCTTGGCATGTTAGCTCATGGGTGTCCGCTGACATGCCTTTGCCGATTGCTTGCGAAGGCGTGCTATTCGCGATGGAGATGGCGTCGCGCTGGCGGCCCGAACTGACCTGGCGCTGCCTGTTCACGACGGCCGCAACGGCCACCGTGATCCGGGCCAGCACCGCGTCGCTGAACAGCCACTTCCTGTTAGACAAGGGCGGCGAGTGCAAGCACAAGAACTGCGACATCCTGTCCTACGGCTCCCTGCTCTCCTTCAGCGTCAACTTCACGAACAAGACGCCCTTCAGGGAGACTGGGCTGATGATCATACTGGGCATCCTGGGGGGGCTGTTGGGATCCCTGTACACGACCCTGAACACGATGATGATCGGGTCCAAGAGGTGGGGATACAGGAACAAGACGTGGGCCAGGCTGCTGGACATCGGGGCTGTGTCGGTACTCACGTCTGTGCTGAGGATAGTGCTGCCCTGGATGGGGCATTGCCTGCCCAAGAAGGCTTGCGATGACTGTCCCAGCGTCGCCCCGGGCGCCGCTGAGCTGCAGTCATTCGTGAACTATGGCTGCGACGAGGACAGCTACAACGACCTGGCCGCCCTTATGTTCAACCCGCAGGGCTTCGTGGCGAAGATGCTCTTCCAGGAGGAGATGCTCCGCTTCACGGGCACCAGTCTGTTCATCTTCACGTTGTTCTATTACTTGATGGCAGTGCTGGCGTACGGCGGGCCCATACCCGCGGGTTTGTTCACGCCTTCGCTCATCACGGGTGGGGCTTTGGGGCAGCTGTTTGCATGGTCTGTGAACAAGATGTTCGGGATGAACCTGGACTTGGGCCTGTATGCGTTCCTTGGGGCGGCCTCTCTGCTGGGCGGCATGTTCAGGTTTGCAGTTAGCTTCTGTGTTGTGCTGGTGGAGCTGTTTGAGTCTGACGCTCAGATCCCATTCCTAATACTGGTGCTGGTCTTCGCCAAGGGGGTGGGGGATCGAATCAACCAGAGCATCCTGAACCACTTGTGCATCCTTCTTGGCCTGGAGTATGTTGGCGGCCACCCAGACTCGACCATCCGCAGAAAGGGCTTTAAGGCTAAGGACATTGCTGCCAAGAACATCCCCAAGCTCCATCCCATGGACTCGATGGAGAACATCAACAAAGCTTTGGATGCGGATGAGCATGGTGTATTCCCGATCGTGAGACACACCTATTTGCGTGGGTCCTCACACAGCAGCGCCCCTGTGGAGAACTTCATTGGGATGGTGAGCAGAGAAGACCTCGAACAACATTTAGAAAAGTTGCAGGAGGAGCAGGAGGGGGAGGACAGTGACCCGGAGGCACCGACTTTTCTGCTCAGCGAGCGCCTGGATGCTTCGGTGGACCTCACGAGCTTGATCCAGCTCCCGCCGGTGGTTTTGCCACCCGAAATGCCTCTGACGACTGTGTTCAGACTGAAGAATGCCAGCGGCATTGAGTATCTGCCCGTTGTGGGGACACATGGGCCGCTGCAGGGCCTCATCTCACGCCACGAGTTGGTGGACGCCCAGAACAAGCACGTGGATCCACATAACTTGCAGCAGAGGCTGGACATACTGACCAAGGAACCCTTCCTCGCTCGGGCAGCCGCCTTGTCGCATATCTACCATGACGTGACGGTACCCCTATTGGGTGACGCCCATCTGAGGAGGAGCATGAGTGGGAGGAGGAACCTGCGGCGTTGCTCCAGCGTGTTTTGAGTTGTTGGGTGGGCAGAGTTGAGATAGGGAATGGACAGGGAGGTCAGTTGTTTGGTGATTTAGGTGTGTGGCACATGAGGGCTGCCCCCCAAAGCATGGCACTGTGTCAGCCCGTTTATGCTGCTCCAGAAAGAGGCTTGTTCTTCATGGCAGGGAAGGGTACATGCACATGGAAGGGCGTAGTTGGAAGGGATCAAACACTTCCAGCTTGTGCTCCCGATGTCAAGTAAGAGTTAGTGAAGACTGAATGCACATTTGGTCACCACTAGTAGTGGAACAACGGTCAGGTCCATTCACAGGAGCCCATTTGCATGTTGTATGATTGTCTATTAGTGTTGACCGGGCAGGCCCAAGTTCATCGCTGAGCGAATAACAACGCTCCAGTTGAAAATTGGTATGGGCGGCATTTGTCTGAATTGGACAGCCCAAGAGGGGTTCGTGCTGCTCAGTACACCATGAATCGACTCAGCATAATTGATGGAACGAGGGGTTGGCGTTTTCTTTTAAGAAAACGTAGGGGCTTTTGGTTTCTAGGAATATAGACTATTTGTGTCGTGCAGCATATGGTGGAGGTACAGGACCAGCGGCATGAAGAATTTTTACTGCAGATTTTTCCTGCAAATTTTTAATTTGCAGAGTTCTGCAGCGTCTCTGCTGGGAATGGCAGCGGCATTCCAGGATGCAATTGTGCTGCAGAGTGCATGATTGACTTGGGCAGCGCAGGGAGGAGACCGCCTGTGTAAGGGAGGAGGATCTCTCTTACAGCACACCCCTCGCCCATTAGTGCACCGTGCGTTTGGACTCGTTTGGGAACCACATGGGCGATCCAGTCAGCTGTGTGCTCCTAAATGATCCGCGCGGGAACAGACACGACAGCACGAGTTCGCACTGCCTTCGGAAGAATATGAGCCGAGTTGCCATTGCCTTTATTCTTGCCTTGCACTGGGAGATTAGGTTTGTGCGCACTACATGTCAACCGCCTAGTCTGGTGTATCTGCGCCCTTTGTGCGTTGCACTGAGGTGTCGTCAGTGGCCTCGCCAGTTGATGCGTGCGACCTGGGGTATGGAAAATATCGGGAATGATATACCGGGCATCCCACACCCGCTGCGCAATCTATGTGGTAGGTCACGATCCACCCTACTACAGCTATCGTAACCCCATTAGGTTGTGCTTAATTCACTGTAGCAGTCAAGACTGGTGTTCCGTTCAACAAAAGGCACCATACATGGGCAGTTGTGACCCAACAATGATTTCCAGCCAGCCTAATTGTTGAGACAACGATTGCAGCATGTCGCCTCCAGCGGGCACATCTTGCACACACAAGGTGGAATTCCCAATGCCCGTGCCTGCGTGGCCGCTCATGTCTGCTGATGAGACCGGAAGGGGAATGTTGATGCGACAGTGGCCTTGCATGCGACTCAGCGAGTATCCAAACCCCCCAGGCTGACACCATCGTCACGGTTGTGGCAGAGGTGTAACCGGCAAGCATGGTCGCGACTGTGGTACTTCCCAGTGCAGCGCACACCTGGGCGCCATGCAAGTCACTCCATCTTGTGTAGAAGGGGAATGTTGACGTGATAGTGGCCTTGCATGCGACTCAGCGAGTATCCAAACCCCCCAGGCTGACACCAGGTTGTGACAGAGGTGTAACCGGCAAGCATGGTCGCGACTGTGGCACTTCCCAATGCAGCGCACACCTGGGCGCCATGCAAGACACTCCATCTTGCGTTGTTGTCTGTCACCGGCATTGTCACCTTGAGGCATTGCGGCAATGTGGACCTGGCGCGACCTGGCCAGCAATGCACAAACGCAACAGTATCGAAAACACAAACCACAACTTGTGGTTGTGCACAGGAGATGAACGCGTGCACAAAGATACGATTAATGCACTATTTGCCAACAGGCCCTTGCCGCGTGTATTTCTGCCAGCACGATGCACTAATCCCAATTGACCTGCGACGCCCAGCTGGGGTATTCTGTTTCCAGTATGGAACCCCACCCCTGGCATCAATTGGGAACATATGTTTGAGCGTCAATGCACCTCCTGCCGTCCATTTTCCCTGTCTACTTGTTCTCCGCTGCGAACTTGACGCCAGTCTCAATGGACGCATTCAATTCTGGCACCATGGAATCCAGGGCCTCTTTCTCGTATTCGTTGATATCACCAATCGGGTAAATCTCCTCGACACCTGTGGAGTCGTGGAGAAAGATGGGTAAGGGCAGTTCAAAACACAGGAAAACGAAAGGATTCTCCGAGGGGCGTAACTCCACGCGGATACCGTCTATCAAGACACGAGATTACCCGCCGCTCATCGATTAGGACCTGCTTTGGTGGAGTACATAGCATTTCGCAAATCGAAACTTCAGACCTGAGGTCAGCCGTTGCAGCCTAGTTACTTGATGCATGGCTTGCTCTATGCTAAACGCGTCTCCTTTAGTTCCCTACTCTCATTTGTTGAAACGTGAGCCAGAGTTCACGTTCCTCGTTTGTTCACAGTACCCGCTGTCTGGCGACTTCTTGTTTGTTCTCCGTGACTTCAACACCGTTTCTCCAAGTGTCGCAATGGCTTTGGAGTACACAAACCTTTGTTGCTGCTTTGTTGTATGCAAGAGCCATTCGCATGACATCACAGGCTAGTTGCGCTGCTGACCATGGCAACAACGCATTATTCTTCGCACAGTGTGCACAGTAGCCCAAGACACAGAATGCTAACAGCTCTAACGTGCACTGTGGAAGGATCCAGGCACTCACCATTGGCTCCCAGTCTGACCTTCGTCGAGAAGTAATCCACACCAGGACAAGCCGTGGATTCCACGTAAGAACATTCAATCACACTCTTCTGCCCTGGAGACAACCAAAACAGGTGCGTATGAAGGCTGTAGCGGCTGTTCAATGTATTGCCACAGTCACCTACCAGAGGCAATTACGTACAGCACAGACAACACCTGTGAATCAATTCTGTGGGCCGCAGTTTGTTTACAACATAGGACCAAACCAAGCCATTGCTCAATGAGAGCGATAAAGGGCGCAGCATTCAATCAGCATGTGTTGGGTGTTCCAGGGCAAACCAAATTTGAAAGGGGTGCCATTTAGGAGCCCTGAGGGAAGCGGGACTGTGTTTGATACACCATTCCAGCCAGCAAGCAGCCTCACCATCCATCAAACAGTTCTGCTAACAACTCAAGCATGCAGCCACCAAAGAGGGCACGAACAACGATTGGGTGCGTGTATAATTCCCGTTTCCTTGTCAGTCTTCCTTGTTTAGATAATTAGGGGCTGCCCGAATACATACCATTCAGACCTCTCAAACAGGCATCTGCAAAAAGCGCGCCTGCATAGGCCATGGACAAGGTTGCTGAACCCTGAAAAAAATCAAATGATGGGCTTCAAAATTCTGCAAGAGCTGTCCAGTTACTGCAAGGAATTGAGCAGACAAGTCCAAAAAGAAACACCCACTGGAAATACAAAACCCTACGCCACAGCGTTGGTGGAGCAAGTGGTGGCACTCTCTCCAGTTGCAATTGCCAGAACTGTGCAATCGATCACATTCGAAGGGCGTTCTGCCTTCCAGCACCTTAGCGACTCTGCACATCTGATGGCAAGCCAACATAATTCCTGAAGGGGGAAACTCTTTCCTTCCAAAACAATGCAGGCCAATGAGGCTCAAACTGCAATAACATCATTAGGATCAATGCAGACACCGAGACTGGGCTTGGGAAAGAGTGGAGGACAAACAGCAACACATTTCAATGAAGACCTTGATAAGCGCCCAACACCCATATTCCATCCCAGCGTCGAGATCAGAATTGTGTGGCCAGATCACAGGCCTGTTCTTCATCAATTACATCGTTTAGCCCACATACATCTGCAAGTAGACACTCCCAAATCATGTTCCTCAGGTCGCTGTATTCTCAAATTGTTGCAAACAAGGGTGACCAGTTTTCCCTTGCCCTTACCAGCCTGTGACCAACATGATTACCTTGCCAGCCTTTGCCTGCACCACCTCAGTGCCTCCATCCTGTGTCCTCTTTGTGAGCTGTTCTACGTCATCTTTCAATATCTCACTCGAAGGTGTTGCCTGAGCAGCGAGCATGACATCCATCAAGCACCAAGCAGATTGACAGCTAACAGCTGTCAGCTACCTCATTGAACATGAGTCTTTATTCGGTGTTTTATCGTGGCTTTGGGCGTTTCTGCCTATTTTGTACATAGACCATTGTTTGGGCCTGGATGAGCATGCTTCTGGACAAGGCTGTGAAATGGGTCGACAGCAAGTTGCACAGTGCTGTGGCAACGTTCTCTGCTAATTTCTCATTCAATACAACTGCAAACAGACAACACGCATCAGTATCACATAAACATTGTGATGACATGGAAGCTGCACAGACAATGTAATCATGCAGTCGGTCTCGAACTCAGACACATCAAAAATCAATAGGTTCACTTAAACTTAAAACTGTGAACACATTCAGCTTGATGCACATTGACTCCAACGTGCACTTGACTTCGTTGTTGCTACTGACATTTGTTATCTCTGGTTACCAGCTGACATCAGCAAACAAATCAAAGTTGCACTCGTCGAAGCCGACTACCTTGCACTGACGTTTTGACTTCCATCAAACATCCACCATATCAACACAGCACAAGGCAGCTGCTGTGTTGCTTGCATGTGGTAGGCAAATTAGCACCCAGCAGCCACACCCGAGGCTTGCCCACAGCTGTTGCCAATAAATGTAGCAGCTCATCTGCACCACCCACCTGAGACCAGAGTGGCAATATGGTGATGCCTGCATGGCCTCCCACAACAGGCACATCGACTTCGCCTATGTTCAGACCCATCCGCTCAGCATAGAAGGTTTTGGCTCGGACCTACCACCAGCCGAACATGTGTGATCCACCAAAATCCACTAGCCAATAAATCTATCTGTTCATCAGCCAAAGTAGGCAATGAAATTATGCACCAATACAGGTTGCCAGTGTATGCAGTTGAATTGAAGAGCACGTGACAAGAACAACCATCGCCGTCGGGGCTGGGCATGCAAGCAGCTTGACTTTTGACATCAAAATCTTTCCAGACTGCACTTGTGCCACAAGCAAACAACTAGTAAAGACAAACTGCATTTTCCTTTGTCTCAATTTCTTTTTGACTGCAAATGACCTATTCACGCAAATAGGTCGCAACTTTTAGGCGATGATAACATGTCAGTTTCAAGAGTGTTGTCTGAAGCAGGCACCTGATGGAGGATATCATCCACAGCATAGCCCTCGTTCCCATTGTATTGCAGCACATTTGCAAACAACGATACTTGTGCTTACTCAATAACAATGGTTGCCAACATAGAAAATCCAGCCAAAGCACTCCAGATTCAAGGCAAACACACAACAGCTGACTGTTGTGCAACTTCAGGCTACTGTTTCAAGCATACCCACCACGTCAAGAGTTGTAACACCCATCAGCTTCCGTTTGTCATAGACATTGTGCCTCTTCAGTATTTCAGCAGCTATGGGGACCGTTGAGTTCACAGGATTTGATATCATGTTGATGCATGCCTGTA
Organism: Ostreobium quekettii; assembly: GCA_905146915.1. Taxonomy (NCBI): domain Eukaryota; kingdom Viridiplantae; phylum Chlorophyta; class Ulvophyceae; order Bryopsidales; family Ostreobiaceae; genus Ostreobium; species Ostreobium quekettii. The sequence continues at coordinate 19,221 of CAJHUC010000838.1, read as the reverse complement.
GTGGGCAGCACACAAAAAAGCAGTTTCAGGTGGACAGCCCTGGCTCCATGTATAGATGAGGGTACAGATTGTGGACAGGTTGCAGATCTGTCAACACAAGGTTGACAAGGATTTCCCAGGACAGGAACGAGAAGCATGCCACTCGATGGGCACACCTTTCTGAGTGAGAGACAGTGAGACACTGTGCCATCCTACCCCAGATCAAGTATAAAGTCTCTGAAGGCAGGGTGGGGACCACAAAGCACCATGCAACAGGCGTGGCAAGAGAACATGTGCGCAGGCCACATGACCCACAATGCCCACGTGCTAAGCTGTCCGAAGAGCGTCCAAGTAGCCACAATGTTTTGTAACGAAAGGAATGGGACAGACCCATCACAGTGCTGTTCAGAGTGGCCTATACATGGAACCTCATCAATCCATGCCAGATCAGTGCGAACATGTCGCCTGGCATGCAGTTGGGAGAGGGATAGGACATTCTTCGCATCAGCTCAGTGCTGACCTCCCACCACTATTTCAATTTTCATTCGGTTGGACAAACAATGACAAACTGGCAACATCCGGATGGGCTCTCACGGCCGAGGCTGGATACAAGTCGGCCAAGAAAAATAAACAGGGCGGGCAGCGACAGTGCCGACGAACCGAAATCGGAGCACAACCAGCAACCGCGCGATAGACGCCTCCTACCGTCGGGCAGGTCTTCGCGATCTCTTCAACCAAGCTCTTCACGATGCCGGCGTTGACCTGTCGGGAAGACAACATCGCAGGGAGCTGAGCGCTCCGAGCGTGCGGCACCAGGTGCGTTCGGCAGCGGACAGCGCTCGGACGACACGTACTTTGAACAGGTCTTGCCTGGTCATCCCCGGCTTCCTAGGCACTCCGGCGGGAATGACCACGACGTCCGCCCCGCTGAGGCACTCCTTCAGCTCGTCTCCCGAGTAGGCCTGCGCAAGCCAGTCAGACAGCCCCGAGGTCACGTTCCCAACTACCACCCAGCTCAGAAAATCGCCCATTTCTGATGCGCCCGGAGTGTCAGGCGACTTCTTGCACGACCGACGTCGCACTCCTCTTTGCGAGCACCCCGCGGACATGTGCGTCCAGCTTCATGGCGCTTTGCAATGGACGATCCAGGGTGGTGTCAGACTCGTGCTCTGAGCCGCTGCTGCGCAAATGTTGTGCGTGTAATTGTTGAGGCAGTGTCAGAACTTTTCTGTGTTGGGGCAATGGCCCTCTCCCCAGCAACCTGCCTTAGGCAGATCTGTGGGGCCGTTGGCGCCGTGCCCTCCCTCAAGGTGCATTCTCGCAACGCTGTTGGACGCAGACGCCCATCAAACGCGCCAGACGCGCAGATGTCAAGCGCTCAGAGGATAAAACGACTGGGTACGAGCGGTGGGCGCTGCGGGCGCGGTCGGAGCGCACGAAAACGGCCCCTTTTCAGATCGCTCGCTGCTATCCCAGCACGCCCACCTTGACTTGCGCCCTGGTGTTGACATGGCTGACGTCCGCCGCCACGCCGGGCATGTTGGCAATGTCATACAGCGCCAGCTCCGTGCATGCGGGGTTCATCTGGCAGGAACAGGCACCCCAGGACTCGGCCACGCCACCAATCGAACACCCCTTCCGCCCGTTCCACCCAGATCCTACATCAAATGGCCTTGGGAGGAACGGCGATCGAAGCCGAGAGGAAGCGCCGATCCGCACCCTGCGCGCGCTGCCCGCCCACCTTCATCAGCAGCGCAAGCGGCTGGCCGATGCCGCCCGCGGCTCCCAGGATCGCCACCTTCCTCTCGGGCACGGCAGCGATGCTCATCGCCCTCCCCATGGCGCGCGCGGCCTGGCCCAGGCCCTTGGCGGCGCGCAGGAAGGCGGCCATGGCTGCGGGGGAGGGAGCCTTGGCGAGGGAGGGGAGCGTGGGGCACGACCCACCACACTGTCAATTGGCAACAATATTGCTCCGCTAATGCGCACGCACGCGCCACGACCCCGCGTACCTAAACTAATCCCCGGTTTAGTTGGACGCCGGGGTGAAAGGCGGACCGCTCCCGCTCCCCGGCTGTTTCGTGCACCCGACCCCTCGACATTGGTGCCTCGCGCCAGCGACGCCCGGCCCCGCCGACGGCCACCACCTTGCGCCCGCCCTCCTCACGGCCCCCTTCCCCCCCCCGTCATAGCCCAGGACCCCACTTCGCATCCGCTTGCTCGCCATGGATTGCGCCAGGCTCCTGCGGCGGTGCCACTCGCTGTCCATGCCATTGACAGACGCGCTGGCCGGCATTCCCGATGCCGGCGCCGCGGATGAGCCCTCCCCCTGGCGCAGGCACTCCGGATTTGCTGGGGGGGATGCAGGCCACGGGCTGTACTGCCTGGCGCGAGTGGACGAGAGCACGGGCGCGCCGCTGCGCCTGGCGACGGACAAGGAGGCCGAGGAGCTGGGTCGGCTGCTTGAGCTGTCGGGGAACAGCCACTTGCTGACGTGCGAAGCGCCGGGAGGCTGCAGGCTGTCGGGCGCCAGGGGCGGGAGCCTGTGCGGCCGCGGCAGCTGCGGCTGGAGGGGCGGGGGGCCATGCGACCACTGCGGAGCCACCGGTGCGCGTGCGTCCGGCATGGATTGCCTCCAGCCGGCGGGGGAAGCGGGGGGCAGATTTTTTTCTTTTGGTTGAGGATTGGGGCTGTTTGGCGGGCGCCGTTGGGGTTGCTGCCGATCGGAGGGGCGTCAATTGGCGTGGGAATGAATTTTGTCGGTCGCATCGGCGTTGGTCGGCTGGGGGGTGTCTCGGGGGAGGGGGTTTGCGCGCGTGTGTTTGGCGGTGGGGTGGGGCGTTCGGCGTGCCTGGGGCGCGCGGAGAGTTGGTGCTTGGCGGAGCCAATGCGCCTTGGCAATGGCCCGGGGCGGTTCGTGGTCCCGCTCTGGGGCGCAATGGCCGCCAGCTGGCATCGCCGTCAATGCCGGCGGGCGCCATTGCGTCAATACCGACACTCGCGGACGTCGCGATGGGCGCCCTTTGGCGAACCGCGACGCCTCTGCGCGCCTCCTACCCTCGCGCCGAACCCCGAATCTTCGGCCGGGAGCATCCCCAAAACATCCAATCCCCATCGCGGCGCACGCGCAGGGCGTGACCTGTCCCTAGCCTGGGACTTCCCCGCGGCTTCTCCCGCCCGTCCCTTTTCACTCGGGCATTCACGGCCTTGCGGTCCCCCTCCAGCCCACACCCCCTCCCCGCTCCCCCCACTCCACGTGTTTAGCCCCTCGCCTCGCGTGCTCTTGCTCCTGATTCTGGAAAACCCAGGGAGACAGCTGTCCCCTGGGGGCTGTATCACCCTGTGGCCCTTGTGGGGTGTGTACCGGCGCTGCCCAGAGGGGATTTTGTGCCGTCCAGCATATTCCCACTCGAGCCCGTCATTCCTGGCTGGCGCAGCCGCCCGGCCCGCGGCGCCTGCCCGCCAGCTTCGCCGGCGCGTCAAAGCCGCTGGCCGGCAGTCCTACGGCTCGCCGCCATTTGTACGATGTTGTGGGTGGTGGGCGTCGTAGTCCCCACAGGTATGAAATTAGTACCTGTGTCTTTTGCGTGAAGATCCCTTCCTCATTTGCTGACAAGGCCAGCGCCGGTCAGTCGGGTCAGTGGTTTAAGGTTTTGAGGGTGTCGGAAACAAGAAGGGATCTTCACGGAAAAGACAGAGGCATACAATTACTGGCTGCACCAAATCCGTGACTTTCTGCACTAAATCGGTGACTGCTTGCACCAAATCCCTCCCAAACTTACGTAACCCAACACCTATACCCTAAAAACTTAATCCTGAACCTACCCTAAAACTAAAACTCAGCCTAAAACTAAACCTAACTCTGAAACAGAGGTTACGACATTGTGTGCACGTGATTTGGTGCCAGCAGTCACCGATTTGGTGCAGGCAGTAATATTATTTCAAAGACAGGGGGACTAATGTATTCTCGTCGTCACACGGGCCAAGGGCAATTCGCGGGGTGACATTATGTCAGGAGAATCGTAGCGGTATCGTAGCTGGTGGAAGGCTGCCCAGCCCTTGGCCTATCGGTGCAGTTCAGCGCGATCCCTCCTCGACAAGTCGTCCACGGGGCGTTCAATCAGTTCAGAGCGATAGACATCAGGATAGGCATCAGAACTTCCAACGTCTCTTTGCTGAAATCGCCACGTGTTGACTGGAAGCTGTGTGCTCGCCAGTCTGTGTACATTCCTGTTTGGTGGTTAGTGTGCTTCTTAGTAGTAACGGCAAGCCCCCAATTTGCTCTGCCATTTCAACGAAGAGGGCACATCTGGGGCATAAGTTCTCCTGTGGTCGCGTTCCAATGCCTGACTCGCCCCCGAAATCCGCAACATGGATATGCGGAGAGTTGTTGCTGACAACATATCCTATTCCATTTTGCTGATTTGATTTATTGGCGATCGTACATTGCTGGAGCTCGGCTCGGTTGCCCCATCAACTTGCACGAATGCCTCTCTGACCCATCTGTTGCTTCGCTACAGAGTCTCCACAGTGGCGGCGAGGGCCGCCCATGAAGTCTGTTTTGTGCAACGCCTGCGGTACACGCTACCGACGGACCGGGCAGCTGGGCTCGCCGGGTCCAGCGACGTCCATGCGCAAGATGCGGTCAGTAGTGTCCGACCAGAAGCGCTACAATGTCGAAGACAGCGAGGGGAGCCGTCTCGTGTTCTGCGAAGCGGCATGATATTGGCCTGGGCTGCACCATGTGGCCAGGCCTCACAAGCCTTCTTAATTTTGTGCCCGGGGGGGCAAGTTTCTGATGGTGGTGGGCACAGACTTGGGCCGTTTGGGTTTTCTTTTGTTCTCAGCATTTCTTGGTCGCCTCTTTCCAGTTGTGTCCTCCTGTGGTGTTGGGGTGTGCGCTATGTGTTTCGGGTGGGAGACACATTTTGTGGGACACAGTGCGAGGGTTGTTGGATGTGGGAATTACTGGACTTCCATGACGAGGGAGCAGTTCCCCAAATCGATAGCAGACAACGATGCTGTGGATCCGTCAACGTGGTCGCTAAGCTTGCCGCTCTGCACTGTGTGCCGGCCACGTACAGGGAGTCCATGTAATAGGAGGCGAAAATGGAACATCTTTACGCCACCTGGTCACTGGTGACACATTGGTTGCACGGCTTTCATCCCACTTGCGGCCACTTTACTACTTTTTTCCTTGGAGGGGGGGGGGGGGGGGGACTATTGGCTCTGTTTCTCTTACGAAGTTTTGTGCTGGAAAGAGGGGTGTTCCGACGAAATTTCCACATTCATGGGTCAAACTGCACCAAACGTTTTGGCGTTGATGCAGACACCGTGCAGCTCTTTTGGGGCGACCCAATCCCGCTACTTCATTCCTTTCACTTTGTGCGCCGGATAATAGCAGCCCACACCACCTTCCTCCCCTCCGACACCCCCTGCCCACGCCACCCTTTGTGGCACAAAAGCCAGCACACAGCAGAAAGGGAGCGTGCTGCTCACGGTGCTTTCCTCTCCCTCAACCCCCACCTGCTCTGTAATGTTCCTACTGCACTCAAAGACCTCAGCTGCATATTTAATCATGTAAAGTACAGTCAAACGCCTCCGAAAACGCGTCTCCGAGTTTCCTAAAATTTCAATTCTTGATCAGGACACCATTGTTCGACTCCTATCCATTTCGTCACGGGCATCCATCACGCCACCGCCCCGTGCAACTGCCTCCTTGACAAGTGGCGTGGCCCCAGGACAAAAGTTGTGATGTCGCATCCCTGTTCGAAAACACACACTTGCGTATGGATTCCACCATACCTCCCAGGTCCTCCCTAAACACCGAACCATACCACGCACAAACCAAAGCCCCCCATACAATCAGATTCAAGTCGTTTCCTATCGCGAAAGGCAAACGAGAAGCAATCTGCAACAACTGGACAATAGGACAGCTGGACAAGCGATCAGCAACAACTGCACAACGCAATGGACACAGGCTGCACCGATCCATTCTCAGCTCATCAGTGCCCTTCCGCCGCGATGGCATGCATTGCGCGCTGTGCGGCCCTGCACCCCTGCTGAGCAGGGCCTGCTCTCCCCCACTTTGCAGCCACACACTGTCGGCCCCATAGGTTAAGCTAAAATATGCCGTACCATGGTGGTCGCTGCCAGTGGCGGGGGTGTGGCACCTGGGGCCCGTTTCCAACACCAGCCAGGCTCGATGGGCGATTGAGGGCATCGCCCATCTACTGCATGCCGAAAAATGCTCACTCGGAAAAATTACGCATATTTCGCGGAAGAAAAGTTCACCCAAGAGAAATTCGTGCACTAATCAGTGCGCGAAATTTTCTATGCCACAAACTTTATCGTTATACAGTACCCACACATGGGCTTGGCTTTTACATTTACGTTTATATTATTGTTCGGGGCACCAATAAATGGAGCCAATCTAGGCAAATGGATGGCTGCCATACCACATGAAATACTATGTATATATTACCAAGCTCGTGCCCCATGAGGCCCAGGATTCTAGGCCGGAATACCCTTGGTTAAAAGGTTGCAAACAGACCATAGGTATACCCCTCAAGCAATTCACCAAGTGTTGTGGAGTGGTTTCTGGCCGGGACGGACGCCCCTCATTGTCGCCCGATCGCCGCGTATCCCACGGCTTCACGCCAGAATCGGTGTGTCCGATTGGGGCGTTCACTCCTCCGGTCTCGCATGGTGGGCCCTGGTCGCTGAACCGATGGCCTGGGTGCTGCTAGGGACGGATGGGCCGGCGGCACGGTGTGCTCTCGCGCGCAGTGGTAAGACGCGCAAGGAAACATGTGCAGAACGGGTTACAGGGTCCCGCGGACTATGCAGGACTCAAAACACACTGTGCAGGCTGACTCACCCTACATTGGGTGAGCCAGGACACCATACAATAATGTATTGTCACCGTAACGTATGGACCGTCCACCAGTGTACCCAACAATCCAACAATCCTATTGTTTTTCCCCAACAGATGACAAGCCATGGCCAAAATTGTGACCTCAAGGCCCATGGCTTTAACTCCCCCATATACGCACACAACAGTACTCCCTCCTGGGGGAGTTTTCGCCCTCGAAAACACTAGTCCCCATAAAACAGTGTACCACTACCTCTACCCATTGTAGACCTATGTCTGATCTTCAATAGGCTTGTCACGGGCTATCATCTTTTTCAACTCTTCGGGATAGTCGAAGTTGTCCTTAGGCACCCAAGAAACGTCATCAATAGACCAGCCTGTCCAAAGTACCAGAAAGTCCTTGACCTTCTTGTGATTGGGTCCTCTCCAGCGCCACCTCAGAAGCTTCTCGACGTCATAGGGCTCATCGTCCTCAGGCTCAATCTCCTTTGTACCAGCAGCTGCACTCGACTGTGTCCATCCTGACATTCTGAATGGTCGTAGCAAGCTCGTATGAAAGACTCGATGAATCCTCCAAGCCTCTGGTAGGTCAAGTTCATAGGCCACCTTCTAGTCTAGCGCTTAAGGCGAAGAATGGAAACATGGATCTTTCCCGAGCTTCGCGACGGGGTCTTTTTGAAGCGAAAGATGTTTTTGTCTTGAGTAGCCGCGCGGTCCCACGATGGAAACAAGCAGGGTGGCCACCGGATCCGTTAATAGCGAGGGCCCGGAGGTTAATTTCCGTTAGTGCTTGGAAAATAACGAAAAAGGCGAAAATTAACTTGGTGTGGATTTTTTGGATTTTTGGGATTTTTGGGTTTTAGTCATACTTATAGTTTATGGAATTCGCTATTAGAGAGTATGTTTGTATTTTATTTCAACCTATGCATACTAGATTTTCAACTAGCCGCAGTTGTTGTGATTTTTTGGGGTTTTTCCGATTTTTTTGGATTTTTTTCGTTTTTTCTGAATTTTTCTCCCTTTTTCTTTAACGAAATTTAACGGACAGCTGATAAAAATTAACGAACCGGATTTAACGGACCGGATGGCACCTTTGAGTGGCCACCTCTAAAACAGCTGCTCTCTGCGCTGCTGGTCGGTCTGTATCTTCTGTCGCTGTTGAGCCCGCTGGACATACTGCATAGCCCTCTGAAAAGTCTTCTGCATCCGGGATACAAAAATGTTGACACCCTCTATCCTGGTAGTGCCACTATCCCGAATGAGGTCCAACAGTGTACACGGCTCATAACCATAGTTAAGGTAGAACGGCGTGTACCCTGTAGCCTATGACACACTGTGGTTTATGACGAATTCCACAGTAGAGAGAAACTTTTCCCAGTTGGCACCCTCTGACGACTCGTGGATGATGTATCTGAGTGTCATTTCTACCACCCTGTTCATAGCCTCTATGAGTCTATCTATCTGTGGGTGGTGTGATGTGGACATCCGCAGCTTGCTCCCCATAATCCTCCAGAACTCACACCAGAACCTCGAGACGAATCTGGGGTCTCTATCTGAAACGATGGATCGTGGTATCCCGTGCAGCTTCCCAACATGGTCCCAGTATAACCTCGCAGTGTCTGCTGCTGTAAGCATCTGCTTAACTGGGACTAGATGTACCATCTTTGTTGCATGGTCCACCACTGTCAGAATCCCATAGTTGCCCTGCTCACTGACCGGCAACCCCATGATGAAGTCCATACTGACATCAGCCCATTTCTCCTCTAGAAGCTCCAATAGCTGCAACAATCTTGTTGGCATTCGGTGGACACCCTTCTCCATCTGGCAGACCTGGCAACCCAAGACAAAATCTCGAATATCCACAATATGGTCTTAAGTGTCTTCTGATAACCCAGATGTCGAGAGTAAGGTACAATATGTAGCTCCTCCATGATCTTCCTCTTAATCTCTGGTACATCAGGTATCACCAATCGCCAACGTTGAATGTCCTTGTCTTGATCTCTTGTGTGCACCTCCAACAATCCATGTGTCATCCGGTATACACTGGTTCCCATCCGAATAGTCCGCTCCTGAGACGACTGCAACTGAGATAAAATGTTGTCCCATCTGGTGTCCGCCTGATAACGTTTCTGAATGTCTTCTCCCAGAGTAGTATCCAGAGTTACCCTTGTCTGGGTGATGAATAAAGAATGCGAAGAATGAGCAACTGAAGAATCATCCCCTGTAGTATTCCCCTCCAAGTTGGATTGTCTGAAAATATCATCCAACTTTCTCTGTATGGCATCATTTGATTGATCACCCTCACTTAGCCTCAGCCTCTAGACCAATGACTCCTCCTGTGCCTGCACATCCACCATGCTCCTGATGTCTGTAATACTCATGCGGGACAGAAAATCTGCAGGGTTCGTCTTGCCCGGTATGTGGACAATATCGCAATCATACCCTTGCAGAATCTGAACCCATTTCCAAACCCTTCTATTTACTGATGGCTGGTTTGGAAGGTTCTTCAAGGTGTCGTGGTCCGTCTGAATTGTAAAGTGGTTACAGGCCAGGTAGTGCCTCCATTTCCTGACTGCCCATACGATGCCCAATAGCTCCCGTTCATATGCACTGTACCGAGTCTCCGCAGGATTTAGTTTTCGGCTCTCATAGCAGATGGGCTGCAGTCCATTGCCAAAATCCTGCTATAGAATAGCTCCAACTGACACATCTGACACATCAGTTGTCACTGTAAACTCTCGGTCAAAGTCTGGTAATTGAAGAACACGTGTTGTGGCCATAGCAGTCTTCAACCTGTTAAAAGCCTGTTCCTCCTTGTCCGTCCACTCCCACTTCACATGTTTCTTTGTGAGGTCTGTCATTGGGGCTGCGATTCCACTAAATCGTCTGATAAATTTCCTGTAGAAACTCGTCAACCCGAGGAATGATCGTGCATCTGTGACGCTCTCTGGTGTTGGCCAATTCAAAATCGCTTGCACCTTGGATAATGACGGCTTTATTCCCTCAGCCCCCACATCGAATCTAAGGTATTCAACTTCAGTTCTGAAGAAGTCACATTTCGAAAGACGTCCATATAACTTCTCCGACCAAAGACGATCCAAAACTGCTCAGATGTGTTCTAGGTGCTCCTCCAGAGTCTCGTTGTAGATCAAAATATCGTCAAGGAACACCAAAACAAACTGATTTAGGCCATCGCGAAGAAGTGTGTTCATAATACGCTGAAATATAGCTGGAGCGTTGCATAGACCGAAGGGCATCACAAGGTATTCGAATGATCCATATCGACTCACGAAGGCAGTCTTGTGTATAACAAGCTTTCGTGCAAAATGTCGGTAAGGGGGCCATAAAAAACAACAAAACGTGCATTTTGCGCACTAGCAAAATGCAAGAAAAAGGCCATATCAATAGGGATGCACACAAACGTGCCATTTTTCGGGGCCCACACGCGTGGGAAAACCACAATGTTGCGCACAAAAAGAATGGGTATGAAGCCGGTCTGGGACGCCTGCAGCCAACCACAATCAATGCATGCGACCCACAGGCTGTGGGTGCAGCATGGCTTCGCACTAACAATTACAACTGGCGATGCACATTATGGAAATCACAAGCCGCTAGTTATAGAAGTGGCCCCTCCCCTGTCTAGCACATTTCATCCCAACGCTCCAGCTCCGCCTGGAGACGCCGTTTGTACTGGGGGTGGATGCACCCCCTCCCAACCCCATTGGCCTCCAACCAAACATCGCAAATGACGTTGTCGGAGGACACCTCCCCCTGTATTTGCCGCCCTTCCACCCAGCGCCCATTCAGCTGGGCATCGTTCGCGGCGTCAAAAAGGAGGGTCCCCAAGTTGTAGGGGGGTCGGGGCTGGAACTCGCTCTCGTAGTACGCGACTGTGAATACTTTCTTCACCGCTGAATCACGCCCCTCCGCGGCCCTGGCCCCCTTGACAAGGGCAATGTCGAAGCGCCGGCCCCATTCCTTGGCATCGGCGTCGGACATGGCGATGGCCACCTGGTGGCCGGCTGCTATGTCTCGCGCGGCGTCAAAGGGGACATACTCTCTGTCGTTTGGGAGAGCGGAGAGGTGTCTAAATAGCAGGGGGCGCTCCCCGGGCACCGGGCCAATGTCCCTGCGGGCGACACCGCCAGTGTGATGGTGAGGCAACCACGGGGAGGGGGGCAAGCAAGTGGAATCACCGCGGGCGGACGGGATGTTGCACACGGCGGCGCGCGTACCTTGCGACAGGTGGAGCGGGGGCGTTGGAGGCGCTGCTGGGCGCAGTGGAGGGGGTGGCCAGAGCGGCGGGTGACAAGCTGTCCAGCCGAAGTGCGGCCCCCTCGTCGATGGCGAACGTGGGTCTGCCACTCCCGTCGAGAGGGAATGTGCGCTCGTGTGAGGCAATGAAGCCCTCCCACCAGCGCACGGCCTTGGCCATCCGGTGGAGCTTGCGGCGTTTGATGTCCTCTGCGGCGGCGGGGTCCCCACACACGTCAAGTTGACGCCTCCACCTGTCAATCTTCCCGATGACCCTCTTCTTGACGTCCTCGAAGTCCTGAAGTGCTGCCCGTGGCTCCCAGCGGAGGTCGGCGAACCGCGGTGCGGGCTTCCCCGGGACGAACACCGGCCATCCCCGGCCGTCGGGCGTGCCCACCCACGGGCTGTCCTCCCTGTCGTGTTCGCGGGCGAACACGACGGGCTCCCCCCCTTCCAGGACGAACTTGAAGGAGTGGAAGCACCTGCCCAAAGGATGACACGCAGCAATGAAGCAGTGTGGAGCCGGGGAGGCGTCATTGCGGCGGGCGCCGTCCGCTGGCGGACCAGGCGGCAGGCGGCACACCGGCATATACCGTGGGGTGTACAACCAAAACGCTGTGGGAAACGGCGCGGGTTTGCGCGCGTCGTGCGCGCGAACCTTAGATGCCTGACAGCAAACTTGGGAAGGCAGCGGACACAAACCACACCCTTGACCAGGAGAAGGGAAGGGGCGTGTGGAGGACACGTCCAAGGGCAGGCGCACAGGTCCTCTCTAGCAGGCGAGTCGCTCATTGCCTGCGAGTAGTAGCGCGGAGGACACGGCGAAAGGGTGAAGCCGCTGCTTGCAATCAAGGCCGAGGGTGGCCAGCCGGGAAGAAAGTGACGCCGCACGAGCTGGATCGGGGGTGTGGAAGAAAGCGAGGCGCACGCCAAGGCAGCAACTCCGCATCCGCGCGCGCGGCGCGCGCGAACGCACGCCAGCCCCACGCACGGCGAGGGACGGCCAGCAGAGGTCGCACGGGTCGGCCACTGCAAGCGCACCTCTTGTTGTCCCGTCCCGTTCCGAGGCCTCTGAAGGTGTGCATCCGGACGCCCGCGTCCCCGTCCTCGCCGTCCTCATCCTCCTCCTCGACGCCCCGCCGGCGATCACGCTTGTACCTCAGGAGGCGCCGGAAGTCGGCGACGCGGTCCACCCGCGTGTTCACCTTCCGCGAGCTCCCCACGCTCGCGTGATCCCCCCACCCACGCCCGGTGCGCAACGCCCATCAGGTCCTCCAGGCAGAGCGCCCCCTCGCGGTTGATGGCGGAGGCCACGAGGCTGAACGTGGCGTCTATCTCCTGGTGCGTGTGGCCCACCGGCAGGAAGAAGACGCGCACCTCCTTGAACACCCCCTCCGCCACCAGCATGGCGCAGAACCCGAGGAGGTAATGGTTCTTGTTGTCCTTCGCCGTGTTGTCCATCTGCAGGTGCAGGACGGGGGGCAGGCAGGGGCGGCGGGGCAGCAGCTCCGGGGCGGCGGCGTCGCAGCGGGCCACGTCTCTGATCATCTTGCAGAGGCACGTAAGCGTGAGGTTGCTGGACGCCGCCCATTCCGGGAACGACCAGAACCCCCACCACCCGTGGCCGTAGGCGATCCCGCCCATCAGCTTGGTGGTGAGGGGCAGGCCCACCTCGTCCGCCTTGCTTTTGGCCATTTCGTGCGGGATCGCCGTTTTGGCTTGGTCCATGCCGTCGATATTCAGGTACAGGACCTCCTCGGGGTGGTCCAGGGCGTGCCGCCTCCTTTCCTCCATCGCCCTCCTCGCCGCGGCCACGTACGCCTTGTGCTTGTGGAGTATCCGCTGGGCGGCGTCCCTGGCCGGCCCCGTGGCGAGGTTGGTGGTCTCCCTCAGCCTCACGCACGTGTCGCACTTGGCGAAGGGCTGGTGCCGGTACGTGCGCACCTGGGGACGGCAACCACAGAAAAATCGGGCTTAGGGCTCGTCGTCAGCACACTGGCACAGACGCTCCCAGCCAAACGTGCCTGGAGTGTCTGGAAGACGAGAGGGAGGGCCTGGGGCCGTGGGCCGCCGCTTACCTGGAAGTGGCGTTGAAGCCACGTCCTGCGGAAGGTGGTGTAGGAGACGGGCTGCTGGGGGGGCTGGCGGGCGGCTGTCGCGCGGCGGTAATACTCGTAGACGGACTGCAGGGTGGAGAACAGCCCCGCCGGCAGGAACTCCTTGGCCTTGACCTCCCCGGTGCGCCGGTCCCTGACCGTGCGGTCGGGGAAGGGCTGGGCGAGGCGGCCGACGAGGTCCCGCAGCCAGTCGGCGCAGTCGTACCTCCCCTTCCCGTGGCGGTGGGTCCTCCAGTTTCCGTGGTGGCGCACCTTCGGCACAACCCCGCTCCGACCCCGCCCCTGCGCGGTCTTCCGGTACACGGTGTCGGCGCAGACGCCGTGCCACAAGGCGAACGCCTTGATGCACACCAGCTTGCCCCTAACCCTCCACTCGTACCGCTGGCGACGGGGCACGGCGGGGCCGCCGTCTCCACCTGACACCTCTGCAGAGGCGTCTCCAACCCGGCAGCGCGAGATGTCCGCCCGGAGGTCGGCGTCCGCCTCGTCGAAGCGGCGAATCGCCCGCACGACCTTCCTTGCCACCAGCTCTTCGGCCGTGAAGAGCTGGTGGCACTGGCGGTGGCAGCACTGCGTGGGGACGCCCGAGGCAAGGGCGTCGGTGACGGCCCTCTCCATTTTCTCGAGCCTTCTCCTCTTCGCCGGCTTGGGCGAGTCTTCGGCGAGGTCGCGCCTGCCCCCCTGGCCATCCCGCAGGTCGACCTTCGCTTCCTGGGGGACGTCATCTCCTCGAAGCGGTCGTGCATCATCTCGACGGTCTCCTCTCGCACGCGGCTGGACGAGGCGCCGGACGCTGGCGTGGCGAGGTGCGAGAGGTACGAAGCCGGGATGTCGCGCGACGCGGAACTGCTGCCACTTCGCGGCGTGGCGCTGCTTGAAATGGACGAGGTCGCTAACTCCATCACGCACGCGGGTCCTGGACGATGGACAAAGAGCGCGGTGTCACTAATTGAACCCGGCGAGGTTGTCGGGGATCCGGTCAGTGGAGAAGGTGTGCCGCTCGCGAACTCGGGGGAAGCGCGGGCCCCCTGGGCAATCGTCAGCTGGAGAAGGGAACAGCGCCGCGCCGACGCCCTTAAAGGTTTGCGCGCGCCGCGCGCGCAAACACCGATCAGCAACATGCAGACTTTGATCATGAAGTGGACCGCTCGAACCAGTTTGCACGAACCATTGTGCCTGCCCGATGACATTGTCGCATCAGGCGAAGGGTCTTTTGGAGCTGCGTTTGCGTGCGTCGCGCGCGCAAATTGCAAGGCCCCCGACCTTGCGGGTGGACCGCGACGCAGGTGCGTTCCGCGCCACTGCCGTCCGTTCACAACCATGTTCGGATTGGCGGCAGTCTGCGAGCGCTGTCGGCCGTGCGTTTTGCGCCGACGGCGTCCGTGCTCGACTGGCATGGGGAGGAGACTCTTGCACGCGTAGCACGCGCGAAGGGGGGCTCGCTCCGCATCACGGGCGTCTATGCACGTCGGCGCGAGCTCGTGCCCCACGCACTCCAAGGGGAGGCAGATCCGGCGTCACATGTGGTGGGCTGCACGCGCGCGCCGCCCGCGCAAAGACACCACTGGACGAAGGGTCCACATGTGGCGGACCGCCGGGGGGACGCGCTCCGCGCTGCGGGCGTCCACGAACACTGACGCGTGCTCTTGCCGGGCATAATGGGGGCAGCAGATCCGCCGCCACATGTGGAGGCCTCTTTGCGCGCGCCGCCCGCGCGAAACACCACCGGGCGGGGACGGGGCCACATGTCACCGCACGCCGGGGCCTCCCAGGCGGGGCCCCCGAAGCTTCCCGGTGGCGCAGCCAGCCATCATAGCTGCCGACGGCGGCTGGATGCCAGATCTGGCGTGGGAAGAACGAAAACCAACCGCCGCCGGCGACGACGGCGCCCGATGGACGCGAGCGGGGCGCCAGGGGCACGGCGGCATGCGCATGGCGGCGGGGCGCACCTGGATGGCAGTGTCGATGCGGTCCCAGCGGCGCGGCGTGCTCCTCCATGTGCGGTGGGCGGGCGGCGGCACAGCGACAAATGACCACACGACAACGAATGCCGCGTATGAGGCTGTGGGAGAATCTGCCGAATCGGAATATTCGCCACGTCAGGATTAGGGCGCGTGGCCCCCACGCGCCTGGGGCCGCGCCGACCACGGGATTGAGTGATGGGCGTGTGCCCGGCACGTGCCCGAATCCTGACGTGGCGAATATTCCGATTCGGCAGATCTGGGGATGCTGATACTGGGCGATCTGGTCCATGGGGCCGCACTGACCCCCACCCGCATGGCCACCGCCGCCGTCGAGCCGCCCACGCCGAGCGCATTCAGGTGCGTCGCAACTGGCGCTGGCACCGCCATGCGCCACGGCGCGGGGCCTCGTCGCCCTGCACGCCGCCATTTGGTTGCCTCGCTAGCCGCTTGCGGAAGGAGTTTCCTTCCTTGCATTGCGGTCGTGAGACGGGGTTGCCATGTACTGCGCGACGGCCGAGCTCATGCGCGCGCACGTGGTGGGCTGCTTGCATTGGAGGAGAGATCGCTGTGATGGGATGGCGTGCCGTTGACGCGCGGTCACATGTGCGGGCGTTCTCGGCAGCCGCATTTCACAGGTGCGGGGTTTGCGCGCGCGCCGCGCGCAAGCGCCCCACATGTAGCGGACTTCGCCTGGGATGGGAAAGGGGGCCGCCGGTGAAATCATGCGTCACATGCAAGCCGCAAACGGCCGGCGCCGTTTTTCGCAGCCGCCAGTCGACGGAGGTGGCCACATGCGACCGACCATCCGCCCTGGTCATTGTCCCGCAGCGCTGCCGGCCAATGCCGCATGCTGCATGAACACGCGGGATGTGCCCGGCGGAACGGGCCTTCGCGGTCGTTGGACGGGCAAGAGCCAGCAGCAGTTTGCGCGCGCGACGCGCGCAAACTGTAGGCCGACAAAGCAGCGGGCTGTCTCAGAGCAAGGCAATGATGCGATGTCTAAAAGTTTTACAAGAGAGTCTGTCTCAATTCCCCTCCCCCGCACGTCACAAGGTCCGAACTACTCCGACATCGTGGAGTGGGAGCCAGCCTCAGAGGCCTGCGTCTCTGCGACCCCGGTAGCCAACGGAGACGAGGTGGGTTCGTGGGTCCCTCCGGCAACGCCGGCGTCGATGGCGCCCGGAACCGCAGCCTCGACAGCGGCGGCTGGGGCCTCGTCGACGGGCAGGTGCGCTGACGCGGATCCCGTCGCGGCCTTCAGCGGCGCTTTCAGCGTTGACCGCCACCGGTCCTCCTCTTCCTTCGAGGGCCACTCTTCGTAGCACCCCGCCCAGACCGCGGCTTCCAGGGCCTGCTCCTTCTCCGCCGTGTCGTTGTGGTCGTCCTTGTTGTTCCGGTTCCACTCGGTGAAGTCCTTGGCCTGCTGGAGGGTCAGGGTCCTCCCGGCTGCTATCGTGCGGAGGAAGTACTTGGTGTCCGCGAACACCTCCTGGGCGAGGGCGCCCCCCCTTTTCTTCATGAGGGCAATGTCCTCCCGGGGGATGGACCGGAAGAACGGCTCGGCCAGCCTGGCGCACGCCCCCCCGAATATGTGCTTGATGCTGTCCATGACAGCCACGTTTTTGAGGAACGCCTGGAAGTTCTCGGGGAGCGGCGCGGACCCGGTGGCCGTGTGCTGCGTGGACAAACAGTCGAAGGTGAGTACCGGGAGGAAATTGGGATCGTCTGCTGTTGAGGGTACGCGCGCGCAGAGCGCGCAAACAGGGGAGGAATGCACTCACCGCATCGTCGATCAGACCGGGCTTCTCCAGTGACTCCGCCAGTTCCTGCACGGCGCGGGCCTCCGGGTTGCGGCCGGCCTCCAGCGCGGCGAATAGCTGGCCCTCCCGGTGAAAGAGGGTCTGGAGGCGGCGCCGGGCGCAGCTGTTCTGCACGGCGTCCGTCTCGAACCCCAGCGCGTCGCGTCCCTCCAGGAGGGCGGCGACCATCGCCGTGCCGGTGCCGTTGCACAGGCTCAGCACCGACCCCAGGCTCGGCGACAGAAGGCGCACCAGGAGCCGCGACTCCTCCAGCGACTTCTGGGTGCGGTTCGCCTTCCGCTTCCGGTCCCCCACCAGCACCGCGTCCAGCTCGTGCCTGCCGCACTTCGACGACGCCTCCGGCTTGGGGAAGAAATATGTCATCCTCCCCCCCAGCCGGCCCCCGAGATCATCCGCCCTCACACCGTCCTGGCCGTGGTTGATCTTCACAACCAGGATGGGGATGCCGTGGCCGGGCGTCTTCGCCCCTTTACGGAGGTGGGCCTTCTCGTCGCGGCCCATGGTGATGACGAAGTGACCCCTGACGGGGTAGTCCTTTGCAGTGGCCCACGCGTTTACGGCCTCCAGCATCTCGTGGACGTCCTCGTGGCGGGTGTAGATGGCCACGTTGAAGTGGCAGGCGCCTTTTACGCGCTTGGCGGAGGGCGGCAGGATGCCCGAAGCGTGGCAGGCGTTCAGCGCCCGGCGGACGTCCGCACCCTTCCAGCGCTCCCCCTCCTCGTCCCAGGGAAGGCCCACCTCCGGATCGTGCTTCTTCATTCCAAAAGGTGGGTCGATGAGGACGAGCTCCGCCTCCTGGGACCAGCCCCCCGCGTGCTTGTAGGCGGCCCGTTCCCTGGCGTCGCCCTCGACGAGCCGCGCCTTCACAACCTTGCGGTGGGAGAGGAGCGTGATGGGGTCGTGGTGGCCGAAGTCCACACCCAGCCTGGGGACGACCCACCGTGCCACCTGCATCGGCCGCCACGGCACGAACCCCCCAGCCAGCGCCCGCCTGCGGACCTCCTTCTCCTCGGTAACCTCTTGTCCCAGCGCGGCGCAGTGCGCATAGGCAGCCAGTGTCATGCGGGCCTTCCTGGCCAGGGGATCGGGGAGGTGCTCGTCGTCAATGCGAATGTCGGCGTCTATGGCGGGGAAGCGCATGGCCATCGTGTGCACCCTGCTGTCGCCCTCCTTTTCGGGCTTTGGGGGGGACGGCGGCCGGGGCGGCAGGTCGTGGCCGGGTATCCACTCCGGGGCTTCCCTTGACTGAACGTCGGCGTCAGTGAATTTGGCGGGGGGGTTGTTGTAGATGTCCCACCGCCAGCCCCTGGCCCGGGACCCCATGAACGGCTTGAGAAAGTCGAAGAGGTCGGCGGTGGTGAACCCGGCGTCGCTTCTCAGACCATCCCAGGTGTCCTCCCCCGACAGGTCGTACTCGACCTGCCTCTGTGTGATGCCCGTGGTCTGCCTTGGATCCGCCTGCGCAGCGCACGTGCCGTTGATGCAACAGAAAGAACAAGCGGGGAATGGAGGGTCGGGGTTTGCGCGCGCAGCGCGCGCAAGCGTGTCGGGATATCGCCGTGTTAAGAGGACAGCGCCGGCCACCGGCCAGGAGGATGCCCTTCACTCCCGATCCGCGCTTGCGAGGACGGCATCGGGACCACGCCCTCGATAGAATGGGTGCAGAAGACGCATGGGATTGACGGGAGTTTGCGCGCGCGGCGCGCGCAAACGCAACGGGATGCCGCCGCGTCCAGGGGACCGTCACACCCACCGTGCCAACAAGGTACGCCAGCTCCCAAAGCCGTTCGACGACAGTGGCCTGGAGGAAGCAGAGGACGTCGGCCGTGCTGTACAGAAGGGGAGGCTGCCGCCGCATCCATTGGCGGCTGGCGCGGAGGAAGGGCTCCAGGAAGTCCACCTCGTCCGTCGTCATGAACGAAAGCCCGGTCCCCGCCCCTGTCAGGACGAGGTTGTCCCTCTGGTCCGGCCTGACGAGGACCTTGGCCTCCGTGTCATACGCCAGGTCCCCGGAACGCAGGCGGAAATTCAGCAGGGTCTCCTCGCGCGCCTGCATGGAGCCGGTGAGGGACCCGCACAGGAGGGCGTGTGCCGACGTCACCTTCTTCAGGAGAGTCTCCCCGTAGCCCCCAACCCGCGCCTCCTCGGAGATGGCGTGCGTTGGGAGCAGGAACGGGGGGAGCCAGTGCTCCTTCGAGGCGTCGCTCACGCCGAGG
>CAJHUC010000837.1:0-61727 GCA_905146915.1 Ostreobium quekettii | reverse complement strand
CAGCATGGTCTAGTCACTGTGAGGGTCAGGCTGGAAACGTAGTCAAGGCACTGTTGTCAATCGGCGAGTTCCCACCAAAGTGAAGGAGCACGAATTCAAAAGTCGCCGCCTGCACCACGCGCGGGGCCTGCTCTCGATCCGAGTAATCCAGCTCCTGAGAAAGTGTCACGGCCGCCAAGTCCACTGCCGCGCCCGCGACGACCCTGGCCTCTGCCGGCGAAAGAACAGCCTTGGCCATGGGAAAAACCACTATCCGCAGCACGACGGGCATCCGCCATGGTTTGTTCCTTGAAGAGGGACTCCATTGCCTGGCTCAAGCTCTCGCGGTATTGATCGACCGCGTCGCGCACCGTGGAGGACGTGAAGTGCATGTCCAAAGCGTCCAGCCGATGGCTTAGTTAGGCGACCTTCCAAACACCGGCTGCGTCTGTGCCCACGAAACTGGCGTGCAGACGGTGCACGTCCTGATGCCCCACGCTTTGACAGGTGATGTGCTCAAGGCCAGTGGCGATGGGGCTGAAGAGCTGCTGGGCGTCGCCTGAAAGGGCTGGATGCACAGTGATCTTCAAGAGGTGCGCAGTGAGGTCGACCAGCGTGGAGACGACAGGGACCCAAGTGCAAAATTCTAGGTAGAATCCACTGCCTCCACCAAGCGCCTGATGAATCTTTTGTCCCTGCGCAGTGTCAACAACGTCAAAAGCCTCGCCCCAGTGGCATTGGCCGACAGGACCGGGCATAGGATTGAGATCCAAGCATGGGATGTGCTCGTGTCTTGAGACGCGGAGGCGTTGAGGCTCGCTGGAGGGCTCTCCATACAGAAATCCTGGCACAGGCATAGTAGATGGTCCGCTGCAGCTTGCTGCTTTGGCGTAAGATTGGCGGGGGCCTCCGGTTGCAGGTTTGCAGTGGCAAGGATCCTCTCAGTTCGATCTAGGCGTTGCAGCAGTTGTTGCAGATCCGCCATCGATGGGAACACCAACGAATTGTGAGGTAGCCACAGTGCTCCAAAGCGCTGTAGAGTTAAACGTGTCTCCGACGTGCCCAAGTGTAGACCGTGTTGCCGTGAGGCAACAAAAAAGATGGCGCTCACTAGCGTGCCTCCCCTTGTGACCGGAAACCGGAACACAAAATCCAGGTCCAAGTTGGTTGTCCAGTCATCAGTGTGCATCCCCACGCCTGGTACTCCGTTACCGAGTTCAAATTATCCCATAGTATTTAAGAGAAGTGCCGTCTCCCATTCAGCCTGGTTTGGCGCTTCCCACCCTGTGCCGTCCTAGACGTAAACACTTTAACTACACTAACGCTGCTACACGGATGCACTCTCATCCTTGGGGATAAGCAATATGCGTTACACCACTGATAATTACATCCGACCTTGCAATTTGCCCACCCAGGAAACATGCTAAAAATGCATTTGGAGGTGCCTATTCAACCTGACCCTCAAAAAACGGGAAGTAATATAATGTTGCAAATAATGCAAACACCTCAAATGTCCCAAAAACAAAACGTGTCCCGAACACATACCAGAATCCAATGTCGATTGGAGGGTACCAACCACCACCGACGACAACTGATTTCCATGTGGCCAGTGGGATCAGCATCAGAGGTCTAGCCCTGGCATCCATGGGGGAACAGCAGGCCCTGCCGACATGGCCAACAGGGCTAGTGATCTCCCTCCCACCCGCTTGGCAAATGCAGCCAATGTCGCCAATGTCCCCCCAACCCCTACCTGTGGCATCGCAGGGCCCTGCGGCAGGCCCCTCCACCGTTGCCAGAAGTTGCACTAATGGAAATGGCAATTTTTAGGACGCCCAGTGACAATAAATGATGCATACTAGGACGCCCCTGAGACCCCGCTGGGAGACTTTCTCAACCATTGGTGGAATTGGTAGGCTCGAAGTATGCATCCCAGTGGCGCCCCAGTAGGTGTCATTTATTGTCACCTAGCGACCCAGGAATGGCTATTTCCACTAGACTAGTGTTGTAACACTAAGTGTTGGGCCTCCTGTCATTTCCCAAACATTCCATAATTGCTCGATGCTCACTTTCGCCGAAAACACCCAAAATTTCTTCTGCCTTTCCTGTCGCAGATGAGAAAAGCGAAAGAAAAAGAAACACATCACACTTTCTCCCCCGAACATCCTACTTATGATTGGCCTATGATGGCATATGCGTGATGTTGAGATCTATCTGAAGTGTTGGACGCGAGGGAGAGAAAATGAATGCACTGCACACCCCACGCCTCCTCAAACACGTTTGCAGCCACTCGCTGCCGGTGGCATGGGACCACGGGGCGGTGAATCGTCCTCGCCAGGCGCCAGGCTCAAAATCCACCTGACGCATCCCGTGGGGCGCTGTGGCGCCCGGGCCATGACGCACTTCCAACTGACTGATCTCTGAGTCACTATCGAATTCTCCCACTCCGCCTCCCGGCCAACCGTATACTCACTATGCGCAGCCACCACAAAGAAACAGCCACATGACCCCCTTACTGTGGGGACTGGGTGCCACAGCCCGGCCGCAGTACGAATCAACACGGTCGAAGCTAACGCTGATGCCCCATGCTCGGCGTACCGCCTCAATGTGATGTACCGAGACGGACCCACTGCCGGACGGGCGAGAGCCAGCTGACGTACCGGCGGTTTGGCCCGTGAAGCGACCTCGGCAACAAAGGCGAGCGGGCCCTGTGCGCACGGCCTCGAGTTGCAAATAGCCCCGTTGCGCCAGCAGCGGCGCGCGCCATGTGCACGCCTCGTGGCTCCGCAGTCGCATGCCATCCGCGCGGCGCTGCGCAGCTGTGGAGCCCCGCGCGGTTCGCGGCTCCCTCGCGGGGATCCCGCATCCGTAGGGCCAACATAGCCGGCGCCGAGCCGCGGCGACGGCCGAATGTGGTCCCGGAAGGTGCGGAATCCGACGCGGTCGTCGCGCTCGGTCGAGATGTTGTGAGGGCGGAGATCTTGGGTGGGGACGGGATGCTCGACCCTGTGAGGCGGTGGCACCCGGTGGCGAGTTTGCAGGCGCTGGAGGAGGCGGTGGGGGAGGAGGGCGAGCCCGGGCCGCCACAGATCCAGAGGCGCGTGGTCCTCGGGATGGACGTCGCGGTGTGGAGGGACGGCGAGGGGGCGTGGCGGGCGGTGGAGGACCGCTGCGCGCATAGGCGGGCTGCGCTGTCGCTGGGGACCGTGCGCCCGGACGGCACCCTGGCGTGCCGGTTCCATGGTGCGTGGTCTGGGGCGTTTGGGGGGAAGCACCATGGCGTTTCTCGGCCGGGAGGGGCGCCTTTGAGCGCGAAAGAGACTGCAGATCGGGCACATGGCGAGTGTGCAGCGCGCAACGTCGTCGCGTCGACGCAAGCGGCGACCCCGCCGATCCTCGCGGGAGGAAGACGATCGGGCCGCTTCCCCAGCTAGGCGGCCATCGGCCGGTCGACCGCGGCTGGGGGGCGCATTCCGAAGCATTTTCAGGGTGTTTCACCACGCATGCGGGTCGGTAGATCCTATTTGCGGGCTTTGCTGTACGGTGGCCTCCCAAGGTTCGAGCGGATGCGGAGAGCGCCCGAAGCGCTTGAGGCGCCACAGCTCGCGCCGGTGGCCCCCCTTCGTGCCTTAGCGCTTCAGCGGGGGCGCCGTGCCGACTGGAAAGGTCGACGGCTGCCGTGGCTGGGTTTTCTGGAGCCTGTCAAGCCCGTGGAATGTCCGGAAACCCCCCATGGCGCACGACGCCCCCCGAGTTGCACCCCCGACGTTTACGTCAAAGTGTATAGGATGCACATGCGAGGGCGTCTGATTTGTGGTGGTGGTGGGGGGAACTCAAGCTGACGAGCCGCGTTTGTTGGGGTGTGGGGGCGGGGTTGCGCAGGCACGTGGTGCGCCGGGGCCCAAACCGCTCAAAAGGGGGCACGCCGCTGCCGGCGTGAAGCCAAATGGGCTCAACATTTCGACGGGCTGCAGATCCTCGGTAGTGGCTGCCGCGTCACATCTTCCTGCGCTTTTGTCGGGAATGTATTAGTCCCTCTGTCTTTTCGGTGCGGATCTCATCTTCTTCCGCTGACAAGGACAATGCCAGTCAATGCGTCAGTTGTTTAGGGCTTAGGATGTCCTAAACAAGATGGGATCCACACGAAGAAGACAGAGCGACTAATTTCATGACCGTCAGGCCGCCTGCATCAGGGGCCTGACGTGGGACGGGCATATCACGGCGTCAGCCCGCGGCCCCAGGCAGGGGCTGCCCTTGCGCCAATTGTATGCCGTGTGCGCATTTGGAAAGACCGTTTTGCGGGCCCTTGGGGGTGAAAGGGATCGGTAAGGGCCAGCGAGCGGGTGCCGAAGATATGGCTGCCGCATGCACCAGGCTGATTGGAAAGAGACCTGTGATGTGGCACCCGTGCCGAATCGAGCGGCGCTTGTGGCTGGAACGCCTGGGGAAAGGCCTCTCGCGGCCCACAGCATGCCCGCGAGTACAGAGCGATGTACACAGCAATGGGCACAAGTAACACAGTGCAAAGTACACAGGCAGTAGAGTCCACAGGGGTTTGATGTTGTCGGCGTGAACCAGCACACAATGTGGTCATGGTAGATATAGCATCATAGAAATAAGTGTTCGCAAGCAAGCCGTAAATGTTCGAAATATGTGGTGTGAATCATATTCTACATTGCGTGCTAGTAAGGGAAGGCACTGTTTTGATTTGGTTACGCTTAACATCAAATTGATGTTAAAGAAGGAAAGGGTGGAGGTCTGGGGTTCCAGCCATTGACGCTAAGAGATTATGTATTCGCACTAAAGTCAGAATAAGGTGCGAAGATGCACAAAGGCGACACTGATCAGGGGCAAAGAGCTCATAATTTGTTGCAAAACCTCCTTCAAGCTTTCAATCATCTAGGTAGTCCTTAGAATGGATCAATTCTCAGGCTTTTGGGCTGCTCTCATCGCCTATAATTGCATTTGGTATCCCATTTTCCAAAATCACCGCAATCGCTACAATTTTGGCTGCTTTTCCCTTAAAATTGTGTTGAAGTTGTATGGCATTGTTAGGTAATGTTGCTTAGTCGTCCTGGCATCGAAACAAGAGGAGGGGGAGGAGGGGGGTCTGAGATCAACGTCACATTGACTCTAAGTGTACCAAAATCAAAATAGTGTCTTCCCTAATAATGTGTACGTCAGAACCATGTGGGAATGTTTCATGCGAGTGCATTCACAATATTCCGTATCAGTGGAAATACGGGTGCAGGGTAGTGTGGCAGTGTCCAGTGATGGACCCTGGCCTGGGACACCTCCGAGTATGCAGTCCAAATGCACCAGGACGGTTGGGAAACGTCCCCGCCCCCCACCCCCGGATTGCTCATAGCGGTGACTTGGCCGCCTCGATGCGCTGCCCCTCGGGACATTCTGCCAAGTCTCCCAGTCCCCTGAAGACGCACCGTCTGAATTGCCATTGCTCGTGGTAAGCTGCCATTCCTCGTGCTGGGCCGAGACCTACGAACTGCACCCTTTGTCCTATGGCTGGTGTCTGTGACCCAGGTTGGTGCTTCAACGGCCGAGGGGAATGCACCCACGCCCCGCAAACTCCAGAAGTCGCCAGCCGCTTCGGCTCTGGCTCCAAGATCGCCGCTTTCCCCACCCTGGAGAAGCACGGCCTCCTGTGGGTGTGGCCCGACGACTCGCCAAGCTCCTGGATAGACTCCGCAGCACACATGCCCGCCGTGCACAAAGCCACGGACCCAGACAGCGACTCGGCGGCTCCGGAACTTCCCACCGACTACCTCACCGCCGTCGACAACGCCTTGCACGGCAGCGGCTCAAAATCCACCGCAGATGGCCAGGCCTCGCTCGGGCCGACACGTTTGTCGAACGACGCCCAGCCCCTCGCCAATTTTGTCCAAACGGGGGACGCGAGCGCCGACAAAGGACTCGCACAGTCGAACGGCGTCTCCCAAGGTGATTCGGCAAATGGGCGCGCCGCCACAGAGCTCAAGCCACCAGTCACCGTCGCGGCTAGCGTTCCGATGGGTGGCTCTATTGCGAACCGCCACGCCCCGGTACACCAGGCGCACACGAGACTCATCTTTGGAAAGAGCGTGGATTCAAGCGCGCCGGCGGGGCAGGTGAGCGGGGTTGGCTCGGAGGACGGCATGGCGACTTTGCGCGCCGTGGTGGAGGCGGTGGAGGCAGTATGGGGCTTCTTCAACGCCCTCCCGCTGCTGCTCCTGCCGGGGTACGTCAGGACGTCGATAGAGCACTTGCGCGGAGAGGGGGAGCTGCCGGAGCTTCCAGTCGAACAAGGCGTCGCTACACCGGGAGCTGTCAAAATTCTGGGATCCAGGTGAGCACAAACTGGGGGACGTCCGTATTGAATGGATGCTTCCATATGTTTTTTTGAATTCCAATGTATTACATGCTGATCGAAGCAAGGAACTCCCCCGCAAATCGTCAAGCACAACGGGATTTTTGCAGCAGTCCATGGTAAATGCATATAAATGCATGTGCCATTTGGAATGCATGTGCGCACCTCGGCCAGCCATGGAACTACTGAAACTGAGTTCAGTTGCGACTGCTCAGTGATGTGGCTGGAAGTTGCAGCATGTGGGAGCTGAGCGTTGAAGTGCTGTCTATGCGTGCTGCAGGGAAACGATCTTGGGAAGGATACAATTGGGTTCAATGACTTGTGTGCCTCGATGTGCAGGGAAAGCATCAACTGGAGGCGATATCCCATTGTTCCCCCGCCCTCGGGGCACGATGTCCCTACCTCCCCCAGCTGGCTGAACAGATTCGCTGGCGGTGAACCCACGTGGATCGGTCAAGGCCACGCCCAGGGGCCCCATCTGAGGTCGATGCACTCCAGATGGGAAAGCCACACGAAATCCTGCCACGCCTGCAGAAAGTCTCTCAAGTATTTGAGAGCTCTGGAGACGTGGCTGCTAAAGGCTGTGGCAGTTTTCCTGGCTGCGACGCTGCTCGCTGCCACACTCAGGCAAGGTCGCGTCGCAGTGGCATCTCTAAGCTGCTGTTGCATGGGCAAGTAGAGCACCCATTGGCCAAAAATGACTGCTGCTATGCCGCGCCAGAAACGGTGTCAAACCATGTCAGTGTCTTTTTCGAACTTTTGTGCCAGGCGCCGGGGCACTAGCGATCCCGGTGGAATGGACGCACTTGCCTGCAAATATGGTGTGGCAGCTGAATGCCAGGTCAGGTCGATCTTCTCTGGAGTTTCTCGAAAATATCCCCTCAGCGCTAGCAGAAAAAGAACCAAGTAACGCATTTTGCCAACACAGATATACATACCTATGCACTTCATCAGCGTTCTGCACGCTAAAAACACGGAAATAACCCAAACCCGTAAATTTTGTACACGTTTGAACACATGTTGCTTGGCCCTTTGTTTCCAAGTGCAGCCGAAGCCGTTTACAACAGGAGAAAGTCTCATTTCACATGACTGTCCTTCAATTGCATCCCTAAACCCCGACTTTATGGAGCTCGACGTGCTGCTGCAACTCTACCGCTGCTGGTTCACTGAGCTTCTGGACTTGGACGGCCCAAATACGGATAAACTGGCTCAATGTACAACACTTGCGTTGGATGGCCCCTGCATTGGTATTCTTCATCGATTTTTTGGCTTTTCGTTCTTCATGCGTCTAACTTCCAGTCTTCCGTGCACCAGGAGCTGCGGTTCTCAATGGAAGCTGGGCTTGTGGGTGGGCGCTGGTGCGGCAATTTGGGGATTCGCGGAGGTGCAGAATCTGCGCTGCAGGCTCCTTCACGAAAGCCGGGGAAGTGATGTTACAGAAAATGATCGCAGATTCCGATTCTGAACAATTTTGCAGCGAGTACTGAAAGATAGGAGAACATCTGGGCCTCAGTTTGCTTTGGGCTTGCATCGACCCGGAGTGGTTTGACAAACAGCCGCTATGAAAGGTTTGTGGCTTTGTTGGACACTGCTGATGGCAGATGGATACCATGCCGTTTGAGTAGCATGAGCTTGCGCTGCTCGTTAGTAGGACGAGGGACGCTTCTACTAGGAGATGTTTTGCAGGCAGCGGCCAGACGCGCTTAGTAATTTGAGTTTCGATTGTGTACATTAGAAATGCGGCACGGAAGGCTTTTTGAAGGCACCGACATTGTGAGTACATGTGCTGCAGTTTTCAATCGGGAAAAGATATTTACCTTTAGTAAGGTTATGTGTTTGGGAAGGCCACATGGGAGCTTAGACGTTCGAATGAAGCCACGGCAAGGCGTTTTTTTGTGATGAATGAATGAAAGAATGTACCCTGGGGCAGCGCAAATGGACATCACGAGCAATGTGGTATGGAAACATGTACTCTGGAAATCAAGAACCACGGCTGGGGTGGGTCTAGTGTGTTCTTTATAGGGTTGGCGTAAAGTCGGGAAGAGCGCCAGGCATGTATTTTGGCAAATGTCCAGCCAAGGTTGGATTGTACGCAGGTCAATTGGTCTAAACGCAGAAATGGAGAAATGCAACGTGGGAACTGTTGCCCGTCGACTAGCGACACGGTAAAAGGGTCTGGACTGAACCCAACGCATGAATTTTGTACGAAATTTGATATTTGTTTTGCATCGGAGTTGAGCGCACGAAAGGTTTTGAATCGCATGTGTTGTGACCATGCGTAGCCGTTGTGGTAGCAATCGTCCGTGTATTTGTGGTTAGGTTAACCTCGAATCGCAATGATGTAATCTGAGGCAATGGACTTGGCTGCGCCTCCGCCTTGGCAGTGGGAGAGGGGAACGCGTCTCGGTCTGCAAATTTCAATTTCTTGTGGCGAGTTCCTGAGAAACATTCCTGCATCGTGGATATGGTGGGACTCAATGCCGGCGATGAGAGATAATGAGACCCATGTACCACAGCTGGAAAATGGCGTCGAGAACGCACGTCACATTTGAAGCACTTTGCGAACAGCGAGTAAGAATTGCAGCCAAAGATGAGTACTTCCCAGCAGCTTTCGGCCGACAGCGCTCCATCGAGGGAGAGAACCTGCACTCAAATCCATGTCTCAGCTGCAGAAAATTCATGATAATGCATCGGAACTGTGAGGTACTCTTGCTACGGCTGTTAGGCGGCCGGATGCAGGCTCCTCATGTATTGAGCTTCCCACTTTGTGTGAAACTACAAGGTGAGGAGGTAATGACACCGTTCCTAGCTAAGACAATATGTGAATGCCTATCAGCGCGAAACACTGAAAACGAGACTCTGAAAAGGGACGAGTTTACTTTTGCACAGCTGCAGGTCATTGTGCCCAAGGCATAAAAGCCTAGAGAGGGCCACAGTGATTGACACATCCTGTGCTCCATCACGGCGCGACCTGGAAGCAAAGCAATCACTGACGCCTCCCGAAAGTTTTGGATTGGCCCGGACTGAGAGTGCTCGGGATTGACGAGGGTTTTGACAGCACAGCGTTTGAATGATGCTGTAAGAATGCGCGGAACGCTGCGAGATTTTTCGGTCTCAAATAGTAGGATATTTGCACAGCAAATGGCCATTCTGTCTTTCCAAAATGAATATGGAATCCGTACGGGCATAGATCACGAGTATCTGTCACTGTTGAGTTATCTCCTCTATGGAGCATTTGTTCAGCGGGTGGCCATGCCATCGCCAAATCCATGGCTTCGAGCCTCCGCAGTGTTTTCGACAAGCTGTTCCTCCGGAATTAGCAAACGCTGCCTCGGTGGTGGAGTTCCCAGCAGCACCACTGGCATCCTCTGTATTGTAGAAGTTCCAGTGAGAGCATTCGACAATCAGGGTGGCGGACAACCAGGACAACTTCTACAATACAGAGGACTGTCTCTCGCCGTGTAGCCGCCGACGTTATGACAACTTTATTCACGAATCGGTGCGACCAGATATTTCTGGCAATAACAGCTACGGGAGACTTGCAATTATTGCCCAATACTGGTGGCAGCCACCACTGTAACTGTTATTGCTGGGGGTGGCGGCAGCACGGCGGGAGACTGTCCTCTGCATTGTAGAATTTGCAGTGAAAGCATTCGACAATCAAGAAGCGCACGGCATTGGGAACCCGGATGGCGTTTGGCACTGGCCTCATTGTCGCAACAGTAGCGATTGGGGGGCGGGAGGGGCTGGCGCCCCGTCAGCACTAGCGCAGTCCTTTGGTGTCAAAATTGTTGACTCGGCTGCTCTGGGTGGTGATGTCTGTGTATTTTTGCCCTGCAATAGCCACCAACTATCGCAGTTGAATTTGATACCATTGACAGAGGTGACTGCTTGTGATAGCAGTCACCTCTGGTAACCTTGCCCCGCTATCCCTGGCTGTGATACGCACACGATATGGCCCCACCTTGCCAGATCATCGTACTTCAAACCATTTCACTGCCTATTTATTTGCTTCTCAGCGACCAGGGGAAATTTTGTTGGTTGGACGCACTTGCCTGGCAGACATCGTCACGCCCATCGAACCCCGTTCCGACACCGCGGACCCAGACACGTGCAACCCCCCAGTACTTTGACAAAAGCACACCCAATTTGTTGCAGCAGACAACACATGAACATGTACACGATCGTTACGGCACTGGCGGTGGCTTTCCACACCGTGGGCCGTTCACGCCCACCACGTGTGCTGAACACTCGCTCAAAGCTCACATCGAATACGGCACACATCACATTCATGCGTTGGGTTTCAGTTTTAGACATTTTCGCCGCACCGCTAGTCGACAGGCAACGGCTTCTATCGTGACATTGTTCCATTTTAGCATGCAGACCACCTGACCGCAATTTCTGGCACCTTTACTCGACCTCGGCCTTACTAAACACGTGGCGGACATTCTGCCCTACCTCGCCCAACCCCCCACAAAAGAGACACCTCAGACACGCCCCAGCCGTCACAGTTGATTTTCGGGCTACATGTTGCCATCCCACAGTGCTCTAAAAAGTCCATTTTGCGTTCCCCAGGATACAAGCTTTCATTCCATCATCCCCACAAATGCCTTCTCGCGTGTTCATTTAGGACTTCTCAGTCCCACGTGGGACTCCCACATCAATGTTGTCTCTTCGTTCCCAGCTGGGGACTGCTGCACACGTGCGGGCCATGTCGGCGCCTCACGTGGCATTCAATGCCGTGTGCCTAATGTACACAATCAAATTAGAAACTATGTGCGCATCTGGCCGCTGCACACAAATCATCCCCTAATGGGCAGCGGCCCTAGTCTCATTCGCAAACAGTGCACCCCCCCCTCCTATCGTTCCCAACTTCGGTGTTCAACACAGCTACAAACCCCTCAGAGCCGCTGCAAGCCAACCATCTATGCTCGCTGCAATTCCTATGCACTCCGGCGCGCTTGGCAGCCTCCTCTTATTCCGCTGCACACTGCAGATATGGACTCAGAATCGAACTCTCCTTCCTTTGTCTTCCACAAAGCCCGCTCCGACGTTGTCCCTGAGGAGCTTGCACCGCAGATCCTGAGCCTTCGCGAATGCCCAGAAAGCCACAGCAGCGGCTCCCCACAACGGCATCACCAGTCGAAAATCGGAGCTCCTGATGGATCGAATCGAATTCAGTCGGTTAGGCACACCGGCAACAACGAAAAAGGTTGCAAGCAGCAGCGTGCAAGAAGTTCACAGAGCGGCGTAAACCGTTCTACATTGTATCTGTTGGTGGATATCTCAAACATTTAAATCTGATGGGCTCGATGCACGTGTCGCAGAATAGTTGTGAGCCTACAAGACTCGTTACCGTGGTGTGCGGCAGTGCAAACGAAGCTTATTCATGTCACGAGAGACCTCGCCCTGGCATTGACGGATTCAGCTTGAAGACGATCTCAAATCAGCCGCAACCCAAACCGACAATCAACCTCGCATTCGGCCACCACCACCTGCTCGGGGCCCAGTACGTGCAGGGCAATGGAGCCAAAGACTCTGCAGCAAACTATTGGCTGAAAACGGCCAATAAACATGGCTATGCAGCATGGGGTCAAGGCACTCAACAGCAGCAACAAGTGATCACCATGACATGTCAAGGACATTTTGGTGACCTTTTGGGGCAAGCAGCTGGTATCCCAGAGCCCTTCCGAAATGGTACAGTGACACAGCTGTGTTGACATAATTTGCCGTCCTGCACAACGCCGCATAACAGGGATGACATTTGGCCAACGGGTGCTCCACTGGCATGCGCAACGACGGGCTCAACAAGCTCTTTCTGATGTGACCTTGCCTGACTTTGCCAGCAAACAGTGTTAAAGCCAGGAGGAGCACCCCCGCCCTTGGCAGCCACGCCTCCAGTCCTCTCAAGAAATTGAGAGTTTTCCTGCATGCAGGGCAGGATTTCGTGTGGCTTTCCCATCTGGGGTGGGTCGCCATCTGCGCTGCCCCCTGGCTGTTGCCTTTGCTGAACAACGCAGGCTCACCGCCGGCGAATCTGTTCAGCCAGCTGTGAAAGGCTGCGACACCGAGACCCGAGGGCGGGGGAACAATGGGATATCGCCTCCAGTTGATGTTGTCCCTGCAATGCAACGCACACAAGCTATTGCCACCCAAAAAACATTCCCCAGACGATGGATTCGTCCCATCACTCGCAACGGCACTTCAATGCGCACCTCTTCACACACCACGACTTCTAACCTCATCATTGAGCCACAGCAAATGCACTGAATTTCAGCACTTCAACCGCCCGGTGTAGCGCACATGTGCGTTGACACAAGACAAATGCCTTCAGAGCCGAAAATGGCAGCACAGGCACTGCAATTCCCGTGCTGAAGAACCGGCCACCTGTGCTCAGTGACCGCCGCCCACCTCGATCCTCGCATTTCAACAGCACCCGGCGCCGGCACGCCTTCCTCGATTTCCTCCTGCGCCCGCAAGTGCTCCATCGACGCCCTGACGTACCGCGGTAGGAGCAGCAGCGGGAGGGCCCGGACGAAGTTCGGTACTGCCTCCACGGCCCTCACCACGGCCCGCAGAGCCGCCAGGCCGTCCTCCGACTCAAACCGCCCGGGGCCTACCCCCGATTCCACGCTCCTTCCGTAGACGAGGCGCGTGCGCCCCTGGCTCACCGGGGTGTGGTACAGCGCCGAGTTCAGAACAGAGTCCCCGTTGGAAACGCCGGTTGTGACGAGGCAGGGCGGCCTGAACTCGATCTCGGTGCGGCCATTGGCCAAACCGCCCTGTAGGGGCTCATCCGACAGCGAGAAACCCCTACTGGCGCTCGTGTCCCCCTTTTGGACGAAATTGGCAACGGGTTGGCTGTCGTACGACCATGGCCCACACAGGAGCTTGCCTTGGCTGTCTTCCGCGCAGTTCGAGTCGGTGGAGGACAGGGTCTTGTTGACGGCGGCGACGTAGCTGATCGGCAGGTCCAGGACCGTCCACTCCGTGTCTGCGCCGGTGACTCCGTGTGCGGCGGGCGCGCGGGCCGCGGAGTCTATCCAGGATGACGGGGAGTCGTCGGGCCATACCCACAGGAGGCCGTGCTTCTCGAGAGTGGGGAAGGCGGCAATCTTGGAGGAGGAGCCCGAGCGGCTGGCGGCTTCTGTGGTTTGCGGGGCGTGCGTGCACTCCCCGTGGCCGTTAAAGCACCAACCTGCGTCACAGGCACCGCCTGTGAGACCAAGTGTTGTGTTCGCATTTCTTGCCCCGAGAAACGTAGAGCGCGGTTTTGCCGAAACTCGTATGTGAGCGGACAGCCCCACACAGTCGTCCTCTTTTCCAGCGCCAGCAACGGCAGTTTACTACGACGCTGAGTGTTGCGCGTCTGGCCCCACCAACCTCCCTTTAAAATGCGACCTGTGGCAAGAGTTAATCTTCGGACAAAGCCCAGTTGCCCTTGTTCGCCTGGACTGCAAGCTCGGAGAGAGCCCTGGCCGGAGTCCACCCCCCGGAGTCCGCAGCACCAGCTTCCAGGCACAATTCTACAGCAGCATTGCGTGCCATGCACACACTCGCACGATCCATTCCATGCGCAGCTTCTACACGCACGGCTCGCTCGCAGCCACCCATCAAACCGCGCGCGTTGGTCGACCCACGGCCGTACCTCCCGCAGTACCCCACGCCCCCGTGGCGCGCCCAAACTACGAAGCCGCGATTCGGCACGCTGCGCCATCTGTCAGGTGCCAAATCCCAGCCGCCCCAAAAGGTTCTCCTCAAAGGGCCACAGGTTTCGGGTGGGTGGCTGCTCCCCCACTCCGGCGGCGGGTGTTCTGCCACGCCCATCCAGCCTGTCGACGAAAAGTGCCGCGATCCTGAATTGGCCCGCTGACGCGGCGCCCCGCCCATCACACCTCGCGGCCAGGCGCGCCCGGGCGCCCCTAAAGGGCAGCGGATACCGGGTGGGCGAGCCGCACCGCGACCCCCAGCGGCGGGCGTTCTGCCACGCCAATCCCGCGTGTCACACCTCCCCCGCCAAGGATTGCTCAAAAGGTGTGGCAGCGAACCGGAATCTGCCCGCCCCTCAGGGCCAGGGGGCCGCCCAGTGCGACAGCGACGGGCCCCCCCACCCCGCCCCCCGCAACACACACACGCCCGCGGCCAGCACTCTGATGCGGGCACACGCCAACCGCCTATCGTTGGGCTGCAGCGCCCGACGGCGAATCCCCGCGCAAATCGGGCGCCGGCCCACGCGACCCCCTGCCGTAAACTACGCGCGCGGGCTTTCCTCGGGGCTCGTGATTGTGGTACGACGCTGTCGCCTACCTCGGACGCCAGCACGGGCAAGGTACCGACGCAAGCGGATCGCGTACCTGACGGGCCCCGAAACCTCAAGCCCTGGCGGTTGGCGCCCAGCCCTGGCGCACCCGCCCTTCCGAGAATGGAGCTCGGAAGGCGCCCATGGCTGGAGCCGCGCGG
The DNA here is from genome assembly GCA_905146915.1 of Ostreobium quekettii. Classification (NCBI taxonomy): domain Eukaryota; kingdom Viridiplantae; phylum Chlorophyta; class Ulvophyceae; order Bryopsidales; family Ostreobiaceae; genus Ostreobium; species Ostreobium quekettii. The sequence goes on along the minus strand of CAJHUC010000837.1, from coordinate 46,927 downwards.
CAGCCGTCGCCCAACCCCCACCTCCCCCAACGGCGGGTTCTCTCGAGCCGCGTGAAGACACCGTACAGCCATGCCCGCGGATAAGGCCGGGTGGGCGCAAGGCGGGTTGCGGGAGCGCGAGCCGGCGCCACGGCGCTCCGGAACGGGCGCCGGGGCGCGGGGACTGGCCACCCCGCCCCGTGACATCTCTGGCAGATGGCGGGCGGACTGCCCTGCCCCCCTCGCGGCTTCGCAGGGCCAGGGCTGGACGCAGCGCGCGGGGCATGCGCCCGGGATCCGATCCCCGGTCCTGGTCGCGAGCTGCCGGGCCCATCCCAAGCCGGCCGCGCCGCGGCACGGCCCCCCCCGCGGCCCCAGATCACTCACCGTGGAACTGGCATGCCAGGGTGCCGTCGGGACGCACAGTGCCCAGCGACAGGGCGGCCTGCATGTGGGCGCAGCGGTCCTCCGCCGCCCGCCACGCTCCCTGCGCGTCCCGCCACACCACGACGTCCCTCCCCAGGACCGTCTGCCTCTGGACCTGTGGGAGGCCACGCCGGTGCCCCTCGCCGCCTGCCTCCTCCAGCGCCCGCAGGCTCGCCACCGGGTACCACTGCCTCGCCCAGTCGAAGGCATCATCCCCGTCCACTCCAAACTTCTCCGCCCTCTCTCCGAGCTCGACATCCCGGCCGGGCGCGACCACCGCGTTGGACGCTGCGCCGCCCGGCACCACCCTCACCCGTCGCCAGGGCTTCGCGCCGGCGACGATCGCCCTCCGGGCGCGGGATCCCCGCCCTGGAGCCGGAAACCGCGCAGGACCCCACAGCTGGGCGGCCCCGTGCAAGCGGCCGGCCTTTGCCGGGCCGCGAGCCGTGCCAACGGCGTTCTCGGCGCCCATTGCGAAACGAGGGTGGCAGGCTTGTGTGTGCGCGTGTTGAAGGCCCACATGTCGGCCCCACTTTTGTTTCCCAACGTCACGTCAGGGCGGGTTTGGTGGAGATTCGCCGGTGCGTCAGCGGCACCCCTGTGTCCGGCGCCGATCTGCCCCCATGTACGCGGCCAGCGTCTGACATTGCGTTTGCGAGCCATTGCCGAGTACGGTTCGCCGCGTACGGTGCCGCACGGGGGGTAGTTTGGGGTGTATTGCGCCCCTACATGGGCGAACCTGCCGTGTGGCGATTTGACGTGCCGCTCGGCCCCTGCACCGGGGCGCAGCTTTGCAGGGCAGCTCTCTTGGACCGGGCCTCGGGGGTCACTGCATGACGGCCTTATGTACGGCCGCCTCGCCTGATGTGGCGTGACGCGTCAGACCCGTCCGGGACAGTGCCGTTGTGCTGGCGGACGCGGGTCCTGCCACGTGCGGGAGGGATGTGCGCGCCCACAAAATTTAGATAGACCGTGCAGTCGCCGGGACACTCTGCATCCGACCGTCCCTCCCACTCGACTGCTCGACGATGTACGGCCCGCCGGAAATACCGGAAGTACAGGCCTCGCAATGGCACGTGGTGGGCCATACATGTGTACAGTTCTCATGTGAAAATTGGGTATGCTTGATTAGTATTCTTGGGTGTGACCACGTCCGGTGTTCGCGCCAAAATCCCACCGCCGTGTTGGCGGTGTGGCAATTGCCGCCGACAGCGGCAATACGCTCCATGGTGGGACGCATGACTGGGCGGGCTGTGACCGTTTGCACGGACGACGGTAGCAAGTCCCAAAAGGCATTGTGCGCCAGCGGCCGTATGGAAACAGGGGGAAGCCTTGTGGCAGCATTGATGGGGCTTTGATACAACCAGGTTTCTGGTGCACTGGTGGACAACGTTGCAACAGCGCCCATGCATCCACGACAGTAAGCCTTGATGTCAAGGCCGGCGCTGCTGTGAGATTGCGGCATAGGGATTGCTGCAGCCTTCATACACATTCCATTCATGACAGCATACTGCCTGGGCTGCAGAATGGGCCACCAGCATTCTGAACAGTCTGGTCCACCACTTCCAGAAGGAGTTATCTACTCATTCGTGGGAGCTTGAACACCAGGGATAAATTCAAGTTGCTTTTGGAGATTCAAGCCATTGCACCATGAGTAAACGAGTCGCCCCACATTGGATGCAATCATCACCGCAACGATGACCAGACATCATCTTCAACCCCAGAATGCAATGTGCCTGAAACCAGCCCCATTTCACCAGCTAGGGCAGCATCCCATAAGAAGCAAGATCGACAATAAAGGAGTGAAGGAAATGCAGAAGACACAAAATGAGAAAGATAAGTGCATGTCAACGACCTGACAAGGGTCACTGCCATAAAGGAAGCGAGATGCTCTTCACTGGCTCTGACAGGTACACCTCCGTTGCCATCATGGGCACCAAATACAGTTTTCAGTCATATTCTCCTGCAGCCAAACTACACACCCACCACTCAAGTGACAATGTCTCAAGGCACCCACTGATAACCTCTGGCATGCCGGTGTATTGCAGGTCTGTGATATGCTTGTTGCAGAGTCTCTGCATCACAAGGTGGACTAGAACCACCACCCCAGCAGCCACTGAGGCGACCACCGCCACGTGTGGATTCGCTGTCCTGCAATTGAGCAACAAGCATGCTGAACCAACTTTCGGATGTCCTAGGCAAAGCACGGTCATTTCTCACAGATGTGTTGTGTGTTCTGTCCTAAGCTGCCCAAAATCGTTCATCAGCAATAGCGCACACTTGGAAAGGATCACATGATGCTGTCACGAATTTTGTCAGGGCCACTGCTCATAATTGATGGTGACATGCTCATGAGCAGCAACACTACACATTTATTCCTTGGTAGTCTGGTACACGAGCAGTTGTTTGCCTGTACCAACAAGCGCCTTTAGCGCAACTTTCTTGCTCCACAATGTGGCTGCGCAACAACTGCCCCTTTTATGCACCCTTTGCATGTGCCACGTTTCCAAATGATTGCCAGAATGCACCCGATTGGCACCCACCTGAATACTGCCGCGTGTTCCAAATGAATGCCAGACTGCACTTTCATGGCACTCACCTGAATACACCCAAAGCCACTGCCACGCCCAGCAGGCCCACAGCTGCCTTCCCCAAAACGCTGTCCATCCCTCCCCAAAACTTCAGCGCCTTTTGACCCTGTGGGCATTGTCTGCAGTGGCGATTCCACTTGCTGTACACTTCTGCCTCATTGTCTGCCTTGAAATCCTCTTCTGTCCCACTGCTTGCCCAGCCGGGCTCCCCGCCGGCAAGCATGCGTAGCCAGTTTCGAAAGATCTGCATGCCATTGTCCGATTGGGAAGCAAGGCAGTACTGACTTTTCCAGTCAGCATCTGATCTGAAGCCACAGGACGTTCAGTGATGCAGTTTCGTGCACCTCAACGCACATCTGTTCCCCACAAGGCCTGGACTGCACTTACCTTGTTGCCATTGCCCATCATATCACAGGAAAATCAAAAATTGGAAAGTGCACGTCTCCATTCTGCACCAGCAACTTTTCAACTATGTCCAGAATTTCGAATCCAATACCTGACCGGGCCAGCAGCATCCACTTCAACAATGACATACAGTTTGCAGTTTGCAACTCCACCCGCAACTCATTCAGACATATATACCATTGACACTGCACTGTGATAACAGCAACAGCAGCCAATGCAATGCTTCATCTAGCCTACTCGTTGCATCCACTGGAGAACATAAGATTGTACGCATACATATGCAGGTCGATTGACTTGATGAATGAGTCGACTAACATTGCCCCACCTGGCAAGCCGGACTTACTCGGAATGTATCACAGCAGCGTCCTGGATGAGCAGCCCATTGGGGATTCCTGCCTGACCCCCACACGCACGTCATAAGACCAGTCCTCACATATCCAGGCACAACATCAGGGGAAGCTCTTTGATGAAAGACTGCAGCTTTTGGATGGCCATCCTGACCTGAAGCACAGCCTTCCCTTGGTCTTCTTTGCCTTCGAGGCCTGTTGCAATCATCCATCGGGTCCTGCTGGGGTGAAGTGGAACGAGATGCAATCTGAGGCTAAATTCAGGATTCCCTTCATAAGGGTTTCTGTGGCTGCCAGCGTGGGTGAATGAAAATCGACGGTTGTGTTCAGGCCCTGCGTATCTGCTTTCACAGGAGTGTGAATGACTGCAAACCCCCCTTCGGCAGTTGTTTTCCGAGTCTGCTTCAACTCGTCCACTAGGAAGGCGTGTTCTCGCCTGAACGCCACTCCACAGGCATTCTGTCCATGGTGGATGTGGTCCACGTGCGTTGGGTCAAAGGCGTTTTCCACCCAGTTCCTGTAGCGGTTGGGACGTCGGTGACCATCCAGTCGACATCTGGGCTGGTGACTTTGCCCAACTTGGGTTTGATTGCCGCAGCGTCCACCCAGGAAATGGGAGAATCATCAGGCCACACCCACAGAAGGCCACCCGCCTGGAGTGTGGGAAAGGCCAAGATCTTGGAGCGGCTGCTGGAGCAGGCCGCAGCCTCAGAAGTGGCATAAGTGGCCTGGGGGACGTTGGTGCACTCGCCGCGGCCATTGAAGCACCAGCCTGTAGGGGCAGGTGTCAAACAGTTGTCAGATTGGGATTACAATGGCTGGCTCACATACTGAAGATGCACAAGCTGCTTTTCGAGAGGAAGAGAGGCAACTCACTGGCGCAAGGAAGCCCATTCATACAGTTTCGGTTTGTATTTAAGCAGTGCCAAATGCTGTTATCGCGCAGTGCTTATCATGCCATCCTGACTGTGGCGTAGCGCGACTGTTAATGCATATGATTGGTCCAACAGAGATGTGTCAAGTCATAGTCTTGTCGATGATGCCCCAACAGTGGTGGTCAAGGACAAAAGAGTCTCTTACTTCAGCTCCACGGTGCACACACAATCGCTGCCACGATTCCAGGATGTCAAAGCATCTACAGGGAGTGTAGTTGGTCATTGGACCAAAGAAAGTTTGAAAGAAAGTATCAATCAAGTGGCCTTTCCACCACATTGCATTTCAACTTCAGATGTGCAATACTTGGTCTGAAACAAGGGAGCGTGTGTCGCAAAAAACGCTTCTCGTGAACATATTTGTGCGGAAACATGTTTAAGTTCTTAATGTCCAGAAATTGTGTGGAGTGGCACGTACTACTCTTCCGTACATGCGTTGTGCGCACAGGCCACGGCGGCCATTGCTGCACATCAATCACAGTCAGCCATTTAGGTGCACGGCAGACCAGGAGCGTCAAGCTATCCCACCCGGCGAAATAACATACGGAGAAAGTACGGCACGGTAGGGAGGAAAACACGAGGAAGCATCGCACCGTGATGGCGGCAGGCCAGCGTGCCGCCTTTCTGCACGCTTCCCATCATCAGGGCCGCCAGCCTGTGCGAGCACCGATCCTCCACCGCCCGCCATTCCCCCTCCGCGTCCTTCCACAACAAGATGTCCCTCCCTAGGATCGCCTGCCTCTTGATCTGCGGCAGCCCGGACTCGAACGGCTCCCCCTGCGCCTCCTGTAGCCACTTCATTGGCATAATCGGGTACCAGTGCTTCACCCACACGAATTTCTCATCCCCGGTCGCCTCGTCTTCCCGCGGCTCCGCCTGCCTCGCCGGCGCTGCCAACCGCCACCGTCGCCATCCGCCGCGGCACTACCGATGGCCGATGCTGACAAATCCCATCGACCGACCTCCAGCTGGCGATGGGGCCATCACGGGCAGATCGCCGTGGGCAGCCTCGCCGGGACCGGCGCGGCGCGGGCCAGGCGGTCGGGAGACCGGACCGCGACCGCTGGAGTGGACATTTCGCTCACCCGCGCTGCAACCTCCTGTGAGGCTGGAGAACGGAGCGGATGTGCGGAGTGCGAGGTGGAGTTCGTGACCACCGGGACGCAAGTGTGACGGGCCAATCACCTTCGCGTCCGTGCTGTGCAACTTCCATCATCATTCATTTTCAGACAACCAGGGAATGAGGTAGCCGTCAGCTTCCTACTTTTTTCGAGCAAAGCAGTGTCTATGGCCAGTTCATGGAAATCTAATCGCTAACGTCGGTGTGGACGTCCCTCTGCATGGGCGGGGAAATGCGGAGGAATCACACAACCATCCTCATCAAGAAAGTTCTGCATATATGCATCGCCGGTATATACGGTGATATATACGTATATACGGTGCACCAGCCGGTCTTAGCATCCATACGGATGGGACCCAAACGAGGCGGTGCATGCTGACACTGGGTCATACTTACCAACATGGTCTGGACCTTCAATCCAAGGAGACTCTCCTTGGGTACTCTGAGTACCATGCAAAATATATTGTAATTAACATTCAGGGGGCGACAATGGCAGAAAATGCCCAAAATAAAATGACAAAAATGAGCCATGAAAGACAAAAAATGCACTGCGCCAGCGTCAGCATCACCAAGACAAGGTTGCACAATGGCCTGCACCACAGCTTTGCAAAACTTAGCATTGCTTGCTCAGGCAACATGATGAAACAGTTCATCATGTTTGGCGCTCGCAGTGGGAGACCCATAGCGCCCATTTTGTTGGCGCGGCAGGTGCATTGACGCAGAAATGGCATCTGGCAGGGATTCGTGCTTCTCCTGCAAACTTAGCAAATTTGCACACCGAATTGGCGACACATAACGGTGCGTGAATGTTGACGGCGGTTCTCCCAGGTAGAGGCACCAGCCATGCCTCCGCGCCTAGTTCCAAGGCCATGCAACCCTTGCAACCCATTGTATGGTGGGTGCTGCGTCCACCTTCATGGACGCTTCAAGGCCGGCATTTGTTCAGGCAGGAGTTTGGGTCGTTTTCGCGCACACCCTGTACGTTATGTTGAACTTCCACAAAAAGCCCCATATCCTGGTTATGGACCCTCCATGTTCAGGATACACTGGCAGAAAAATGACCAAATAACGCCTTTTGCGAACACATATATGTGCATTTCATCAGTGTCCTGCACGCTAAAAACACGGAAACAACACAAACCTGTAAACTTTGTACACGTTTGAACACGTGTTATTTGGCCCTTTTTCCTAGTGATATGCAACTATACACCGGCAAAGATGCTTGGTAGGGAATAATGTGCACGGCCGCCAAATTTAAATAAGGCAGTGCAATCCCCGAGGTACTGTTTGCGACTGCGTCCTCCTGCGATGTACAACACATCGAAATTGCAGATCTCGCACTTGCTCGTGGCTGGCCATGCATGTGTGCAATTCTAGAATTGCACATGAGATCTCATGGGAGAATCAGGTGTACAATAATCAGGCAACAGCATTTTCGCGTGTGACCAATGTCTGCCGCTCGCGCCAATTCTGGCACCGTATGGATACGATGGCAACTGCCACCGACAACAGTAAACCATTCCATGGTGGAAACTGCCACCGACAACGGTAAACCATTCCATGGTGGAACACACGACCAGGCAAAGCTGCGACCATTTGCACTGCCGACATTGTGGCTCTGCAGCGAGCCCAGCAAGCCGTTGTTTCGCCAGCTGTCCAATGAAAATCTGGGCAAACCCTGCGGCAGCATTGATGGCCCTTGCTGCAATCAGGTCATTGGCGCATCTGTGAAGATAGATCAGTATATATGAAGATGCGTATGTATATGATGTGTATGTATATGTGTAGATCTATTGCATCTGTGAAGATAGATAGAGCAACATTCCGTGAGGGGCAAAGATCGATAACAAAGGCGTGAAGGAAAGGCGAAAAAGCGAAAAGAAAAGAAGAGAAAAAGCGAGACAGAGAAGTACAATAGTCACTGCCATAAATAGTGAGTTGTGCATCACTGGCTCTGACACCTACACCTCTAGTTGTGCCCATGATCGGAATGCAGTTTTCAGCCAAGTTCTGCCAAAGCCAAACTGCGCAACCAACACTAAAGTGACAGCCTCTCAGGAAGCCCATCCAAAGCGAAACTCCGGCATGCCAGAGTAAGGGAGGTCTGTGACAAACTTGTTGCAAAGTCTCTGTGTCTCGAGGCGCACCACGATCGCCATCCCAGCTGCGACCGTGGCGACCACCGCCATGTGTGGATTCGCCGTCCTGCAGTTGAGCAAGAAAGTACGCTGAACCAAAATTTCGGATGCCCTGAGTAAAGAGCAATTATTTCTCACAGATAGGCTGGGTGTTCTGTGCTGAGCTGCTCAAAATCATTCATCAGCATGGGGCACACTTGGAAGCGACCACATAATGTTGTCACAGAATTTTTGTTGGGGACATCGCTCACCAGTGATGGCAAAAGGCTTATGAGCAACAGCATCGCATGGTTATCCCCTGGTAGTCAGACATCCGATCAGATGTTTGGCATTTTCAACGAGCACGTTTGGAGCAAATTTCCTGCTTCGCATACGTGGCTGCACAACAGGTGTCCAGTTTTATGTGCCATGTTTTTCAACTGAATGCCAGACTGCACTTGCATAACACTCACCTGAAGATAGCCAAAGCCACTGCCACGCCCAGCAGGCCCACAGTTGCCTTGCCCAAAAGGCTGTTCAACCCTCCCAAAAACTTCAGTGCCTTTCGGCAGTGTGGGCACTGTCTGCTGTGGCGATTCCACTTGTTGTACACTTCTGCCTCGTTGTCTGCCTTAAAATCCTCTTCTGTCCCCCCCCTGACCCAGTTGGGCTCCCCACCAGCAAGGGTGTGCAACCATTTTCGAAAGATCAGCACGCCATTGTCCCCTGGGGAAGGAAGGTAGTACTGACTTTTCCAGTCAGCCTTTGACCTGAAACCACAGGACGTTCAGTGATGTGCCTTTGCACGCCCCAACACACATCCGTTTTAACAAAATCGGGACTGCATTGTCGCTGTTGGCCATCATATCACAGGGAAAATCAATACCAGAAAGTGTATGTCTCCTTTCGGTACCATCAAATCTTCAAGTATGTCCGAGTTTAAAATCTGATACCCCAACCAGGGCCAGCAGCATCCACTTCAACAACAACATCTGGTATGCCGCAACTCACTCAGGCATACATACCTTTGACACAGCATTGTGCCAACAGCAACAACAGCCACTTCATGCATTGCTTACTCATGGTAACCACTGGGCAACATAAGACTGTACATTTTTCTTGCATATGCTGGCCAATTGGCCAGGTGCATGAGCTGAATAGCATTGTCCCACCTGGCAAGCTGAACATATTCGGAATGTATCACAGCAATGTCCTGGACCAACAGCCCATTGGGCACTCCTGCCTGACCCCCACATGCATGTCGTAGACCTGTCCTCACATATCCAGGGAGCAGCATCAGGGGCAGCTCCCTGATGAAAGTCTGCAGCTTCTGGACGGCCATCACTGCCTTGAGCACAGCCTTCCCTTTGTCTTCTTTGGCTTCCATGCTTGAGGCAAGCAGCAACCGCGTCCTGCCGGGGTGCATTGGAACGTGGTGTACGCTGAGGTTAATGTTTACCATTCCCTTTATGAGGGCTTCTGTGGCTGCCAGCGTGGGTGGCTGAAAATCGACGGTTGTGTTTTGGCCCTGTGTATCTGCTGTCACAGGAGTGTGATTGACTGTAAACCCCCCTTCGGCAGTTGTCTTCCGAGTCTGTCTGAACTCCTTCACTAGGAAGGCATGCTCTCGCCTGAACGCCACTCCAAAGGCATTCTGTCCATGGTGGACGTGGTCGGCGTGTGTTGGGTCAAAGGCGTTTTCCACCCAGTTCATGTAGCTGGTTGGGATGTCAGTGACCATCCAGTCGACATCTGGGCTGGTGACTTTGCCCAACTTGGGTTCCGTTGCCGCAGCGTCCACCCAAGAAGTGGGGGAGTCATCGGGCCACACCCACAGGAGGCCACCAGCCTGGAGCGTGGGAAAGGCCAAGATCTTGGAGCGGGTGCTGGAGCAGGCGGTGGCCTCAGAGGTGCCATCGGTGGCCTGGGGGATGTGGGTGCACTCGCCGCGGCCATTGAAGCACCAGCCTGCAGAGGCAGATGTGAACAGTTGTAGATTGGGAATGTAGTGGCCGGCTCACATTCTGAAGATGCGCAAGCTGCTTTTTGAGAGGAAGAGAGGGAACTCACTGGCTAAAGGAACTCCACTCATACAGTTTCGGTTGGTGTTCAAGCACTGTCAATTTCTTCAAGTTGCATATTGAGCACTGTGCAGTGCTTATCACGCCAGCCCGATTGTGGCGTAACACGACTGTTGATGCACATGATTAGTCCATGATTGGTCCACAGAGTTGTGTCGAGTCGTAGTCTTGTCGATGATGCTCCAGCAGCAGTGGCGGGGGACAAAGGAGACTCTTGCTTCAGGCCCGCGTCCGAGGTGCGCACACCATCGATGCAATGATTACAGGACGCCAAAGCATCCACAGGGAGTGTTTTTGATCATTGCCAAAGCCTGGAAGCAAGTATCAATCAAATGGCCTTTCCACCACATGGCATTTCAACTTCAGAACTGCAGTACTTAATCTGAGGCAAGGGAGGAGCGTCAAGCTATCCCGTTCGGCAAAAAAACGTATGGAGAACGGCGCAGCACGGCGGCACGACACGGTGGTACGGCACGGCAAGGAGGAGAACATGAGGAAGCACCGCACCATGATAGCGACAGGCCAGCGTGCCGTCCTTCTGCACGCTCCCCAGCGACAGGGCCGCGAGCCTGTGCGAGCACCGATCCTCCACCGCCCGCCATTTCCCCTCCGCGTCCTTCCACACCACGATGTCCCTCCCCAGGATCGTCTGCCTCTGGATCTGCGGCAGCCCGGACTCGAAACCCTCCCCCTGGGCCTCCTCCAGCCACTTCAGCGGCACAATCGGGTACCAGTGCTTCTCCCACACGAATTTCTCATCCCCTGTCGCCTCCTCCTCCCGCTGCTCCACCTGCCTCGCTGGCGCGGCCACTGCCACCGTCGCCATCCGCCGCGGCACCACAAATGGCTGACGCTGGCAAATCTTATCGACCGGTCTCCAGCGTGGGATGGGACCATCGGGGGCAGATCGCCAAGTGGGCCTCGCCGGGATCGGCGTGACGCTGGCCAGGCGGCAGGGAGGCAGGACCGCCACCGCGGGAGTGGACATGGCGCCCGCCCACACCGCAAAACTCCTCCGGAGAGAGGACGCTGCAAGGCGAAGTACGCGGGCCGCGCTCAGCACCACCGAATCTCGTTGGCAGTGTGACGCAAGTGTGACAGTCCGGTCACCTTATGGTGCTGGGCAGCGCCTCCGCATCCCACCTCGCAACGATGCGGTTTTGGGGTTGCGTCAAACGACATGACGCCGCTGACGTCAGTGTACACATGGGCTTATGGCGCGGAGGTGGTGTGGACGCGCCCCTCTGTTGGCCCGGGGAATGCGGCAGAATCAGCCAGTCGTCACCATCAAGAAGTTTTGCATGCCACGCACTAGGGGGTGTTAGTAGTTGGGTGGAAGGGTGCTTTTGGGGCTGGCCTACCCTCTTCCAGCCCCTGGTCCAGGTGGTTTGGTAGAGCAAGGGAACATCCTTGCATAGTCTCTTGCTCAGTCAAGAAAGCAGGCCGTGGGGGCGCAACACATCAGTTCATCCAACAAATTGCGTTTTGCTGTGCCAATTACTAATCCTATGGCCCACGTGATGCAATGCGCAGCATAGAGGGCTCACCTTTACCCCCATGCCGTGTCCATGGCTTGCAACCATATGCTGCACTTGCACGAGGGGATTGCTGATTAGTCTAGTGGGTTCGGCTGGTAGGGCTGGCCCACGTCGCACACTGCTGGTTTGGTAAGGGAAGACGCTATGTCGATTTTGACATGCTTAGCGTCAATTTGACGTTAAGCCCAGACCACCACCACCCCTAGGGTTTACTGTTGGATCTTCTATGCGTTTGGGTGAATACTGAGCACGATCTGTGGACCAACAAAGCGCTCTCCTGGTTTCGTGCCTTGTGTTGTTCCGGGGATCCCTCCTATAGCGCCTGAAAAATTGGTGGAAAAGGAGGGTTTTCGCCTTGATGCTTTGTAACGCCATCTTATCACCCACACTAGCGTCAATCCTGATGTCGATGCCAGGATGACTCAGCAACCTTGCATAACTAAGCTAGACAGTTTCAAGATGTTTTTAAGGAAAATAAACAACCAGAATTGTAGTGATTGTAATGCGCTGAAAAACGGGATGATAAATGCCATTTCAGGTGACTGGGGCAGCCCTGATGGGAGGCCATTGGCGGTATTATGGGGTCTTCATTCAAGTTAAAACGCTTGTGAGGGGGTTTTGGAGCAAGTCGTGAGCAGTCTGCCTTGGATCAGCGGCACTTTGTGTGTCTTCAGACCTCATGTAGAAATTGTGTCCAGTACACAATCTCTTAGCATCTCGTGTCCACAACCCGCCCGCCCCCCCCCCTTTGAGACAAATTGACGCTAAGCGGGCCACTTCCACATAGGGCCTTCCCTAACATGTTCGGGTCGCCAATATATATAATGTGAAACTTTTGTCAGGCTGGCGACCTGTGAGCCTCAAAAGCTGGCAAGGAAATGGCGAAAATCCACAAAAGTGTAAAAAGGGCTTAGCCTCCTCCAAAGGGACGAGCTCCAGCACAAAGAGAATATGGATACGGATGCGGCAATGCGTCGAGACGTATGGGTATCTCTATATGCGCCCAATTGTGCCATGATACTGGACACAATACCGATGCAACCACTAGGAAAAAAAGGGCCATATAACACGTGTTCAAATGTGTACAAAGTTTACGGGTTTGTGTTATTTTTGTGTTCTTAGCGTGCAGAACCTTGATGAAATGTGTTTTATGTGTGTTCGCAAAAGTGTTATTTGGCCCTTTTTTTCCTAGTGAACGGAGGTGCTGCATCCCAGAAGTGACGTGACGCATTGGGCACCGCGCCACCCGTCTGGACACACGCGCTTGGCTCACGAAGCTGCGCCCTCACTCGAAACCTGTGTCCGACAAAGCAGCACGGCCGGGACTCCCGGCCCGGGAGGATGAAGGTGCACCGATCGGCAGAGGCAATGCGGGTCAATTGGCTCGCACCGGCGATCGGGATCGAGGGGCTGCGAGCACCGATGGCAATTGGTGGGAACGGCGATGGCTGCGACTCGTGGCGAAGCTTTGCCGATGGGTCCACTGGCCAGGGTGGAGGCCTCGACGGCTGCGTGGGATTGCGGCATGTGGGACACGCGAGTGGTGAGACGCGCGGGGAAGTGCGGTGGTGTAGCGCGGTGACGGCTTCACGGGGACAGGTTATGGGCTTCATTTGGGCAGATGCTGTAGTGCCACCGGAATACTCACAGTAGGAGACAGGGCAGCCACCGTAGGCGTACAGGGGGCCGCTGTGGGGCTAAAGCTTCACGCCCCAAACGCCTTCCCAGACGGGAAGTCTTTGCCAACGACGGCCAACGCTTTTCATCAAATGTCGTCAACTGGAACGACCCAAGGGTGGTGTTGATGCGTTCGGCAACAAATGTACGACGTCTGCAGGGCCATCTGCGCAATTGATGACAACGCTACCAAGTTTCAAGCGTGATGACGGTCAATCTGTGTGAATAATGTCATTGTGCGACTGGACATTTGTCGAAATTGCTGCGAGCTTATGCTGAATACTTTGGCGAATCGGAGATTTGAAGTCCTGCTCTAAGTGATTGAGGTAGTCTCAAGATGCTTGCTGGAAATAGTTTTGACTTCTCAGTGATTGCTGTGCACCGAAACGCCAAATCTGACGTGGATTTTCAGGTTGGTCAATGCACAATTGATTCAGGGCGGACTAGGGCGGGTGTGGTGTCAACTCTTTTCAAGTTTTCTGTATCAAGAAGATGTAGTTTGTGTGTTTATGTGAGGCTTGACAGCTCAATAGGGATGCGACCTGTTGCGCACAGAAACGTCAGTAATCTTGTCATGAATTTTGTTATGAGAATTATAGAATGTTTTTGCTGATGCGCTGGGTGAGTGCATCAATCCTTAATTCAATGAGGAAAGATCAATGGGCAGATTTGTAGCGTGGCTGTTCTTGAGCAGTACATTGTAGTGCGGGAAAAGGGCAGGCAGAGCCATAGGTGCGAAAGGATATACCTGCGAATATTTTTCAGGTCACGGCACAGATTCGATTGTGATGCTGCCGGTGTACTGGAAGAGGTGACGAAAGAGCGGAGTGACGGCACCGTCAGGTGGCCGGCCATATGAGCACTGCAAGGGCTTATGTGAGGATCAGAATAGCATTATGTGAGGTTTGCGGAAGCATGCTCAAATGTGATGCGAATAATAGAGCATGGGCGCAAGGAGAGTCACAATGATGTGAACTGCCACGTTTGGAAGTGACCTGATAGAAATTGTACAAGATTCGATTGTACTGTCCCTTCTGACGTGGTTAGGGAATTTGGGGAGTGGCTGCCATGCTGTGCGGGGGCCGCATGCCGCTGTGCCCAGTGTCGGAAGGACGGAGAAAAATGGACCATCGTTCGTGAAGCAAAGACGTTGTAAACGCTCCGCTGGCATTCTCCACGTGCGCGACCCGTGCACAGGCCATGGCGCACAGCCCGAGCAGAGCGGCTTCGCGGCCAAGAGGTTGAGGTCTCTGGCGCCGGAATTTCGGCAGAGCGTGCCCATTCCATCTCGCCGTTCGAGCGCATGGGTTTCCAAGCGATTCTGTGAGATTCGAAGCGGCTTCCTGCGTGTTTATCACCCAAGTCCAGGATTTCTGCGTGAGCCTGGATGTGCAAGGCCCGGAGGCCCATTTCAGCCGGGTTTTCCGGGGCGGAATCTCTGGCGACGTGTTTGCGAGTGAGCTGTACGACCCCAGATTCGTTTCCTTCGACCCAAATCCAATCGGGACGGAACGCGGGAGAGGCGAAGGCTTAGCGCTTTGTGGATTTACGTCCGGGTGGCTGCCATGTCAGACGGCCATCTTTTGCAAACACCTAAAGTACTGCTCGGGTCGCCAATAAACGGGGCTCAGCAAAAAATTATTAAAGTAATGATATCACTCAGCTGGCGGCCCGTGAGTGCCAGACATGATGCAGAGGGAATGTCGACAACCTCAGCACATTTGCCACACTGATTAATCGTCCAGCAGGTTGGCGCTCAATGAGGCAGAAACCCCAATACATCAATCAGGAGTGCTCCAGCATTTTCGGGTAATCCAAGCCCAAGGCACTCAGAACGCAAAGAGTTGACTTCAATGACAAAGAAAGACCATGACAGCCTCACTGTATGCCCAAGGAACCCAAAGCAATGCAGTTCTGATACCGAACACAGCTCCAGTACGTGGCAGCGCGTGTCACACTGGCACACCGGTGTCAGACACATTTGGAATATATCGTGAAGTACTGAGAAGCACGCAGGTCGCTGTTGGGCACGTGCTTTTGCTTTGGCAAGGGACACAGCCATGCGAGACCGGGCGCATGGGGCGCATCAAGGCTTGGCGAGTAAGGCTGCCTTGGTTTTTCCGAGCAATGCCCGTTGATCGAGCCGGGATGGTCGTGGCTGGCTATGGTGCTGCCGATGGGGGACGGCAGACACACGGCCGAATCGCCTATTAAGACGGATCGAGGTCGATGTTGCTGGGGTTTTTTCTGGCGAGCGGTCAGGCCTTTCAAGCTGCGCATTCGGCTGCGTGGCGGAGCGCCGTGAGTTCGAGCGAGCGCGGGCGCCGTGGATGAGCGGAACAGGTGGTCGCAGGGCTGATCCATGCCAATGTATTGCAGCTGGATTTGCCATCCTGGCATGGCGCTGAAGCATTCTGGCGTCCAGTGGCATGCAAGCTTATCAGAAGCGTGCCACTGGCTCACAGCAAGATGGTTTGTCATGAAAGGCTGGGTGCCATCAGCCAGAAAAATGGACTTGCGAAAGTTGATCGAATCTGGATTTGAAAAGATCAATCAGTTGCAAGTCATACTTGCAACATTCTGTTGCTATCCCAAGTTATGTAGAGGTGTTTCTAAGAAATCGTTTGCAAGAGATTTCACTTCAAACGTATCCTTAGTGAACAAGATATGACATTTTATGTGCGATGGTGTCGTTTTGGATGGAGGGGTTTGCCTCCCTGTGCGACCTGCCATAGGGCGCGGTGAGACGGGGTCAGGAGGGGCGCATGGAGGCGCCACGTAGCTGTTTAATGGGAATATGGCCCGTGGGGCATTACGTGGCCGGGAAGTGGGGCGCACCGGTGTGAATTGTGTTGGCACGGCAGTGTGGCGGAAAGATTCCGCGGAATCAAAAGATGCTGTTTCACCACATGGAACACTTTCAGTCTGTTACACACTTCAATTTTTGACACATTTGACACACAAGGGATTACTGGACAGTTGTGCTTGGGAATCCAACGCTCTAAACACATTGCATCACTTTTTGAAACCATTGCAAGAAACACTCTTGCATGCCGCACAATGGTGCAGCGACACCGAGCTGGCCTCAAAAAACGGCTGCATGATGCCTGCCGCGCCCTCCGGCCACCCGCCGGGCTATTCCCTAGAAGCGCGCCGCTACGTGGCGGTCGTTGGGTTCTTACTTGTTTCATATGGGGGGTTATTTTAAGCTCGAGGAAGGTTGCAAGTACTAGGGGCGCGGACAGTGCCGTGGGGGAGTTTCGATTGTTGCACCCAGCATGGCAGCTGTAACAACGGTTGTGCAGTGTTCTCGTGTGCCTCGCGCGGCGGTCCAGGCGTTCGGCCTGGCTGCCTGACTCCCCGTGCGCGCAACGTTCGCCACGGCCTGAGCACAATAGCACTCGAACGTTTCAAGGTCGCGGCCAGTCTGGGCCATGTTTTCTGGCCGTTTCCTTGCCATTCAAAAGCGAGCACCTCGAGTGTGGTCTAGCTGCCAGCCAGAGCCTGCCAAGTCTCGTCGCTGCACAGCCTTGTCGAGTTGGAGAATAGCGTTTTCCGTGTCATACACCCATGTGCTGTGGACAAGGCGACCCTGACCCGTGGACCTGGCTTCCGCTTGACCTCGTCGACCGTTGAGGAGCAGTTGCGACCGGTTGAGGCGCTCCGAGCGGCAGCTGTGAGAGTTTGCACAAGCGCATTTGCATGGTTGACTGGCCGTGGGGCGTTTGCTACCTGTTTGAAGCCTCCCCTTGCTGTCGCTGCTGTTTTTGTTGGTCGTCACCATCGCGACAAGCAGTTCATCGTGAAGAACCAGTTCGTGAGAGGGGCAAGTGTTTGGTCGTTCAGTGACCCCTCAGCTGACGTGGTGCCGAGGCTGTCAACATGACTCAGCTGCCCGTTTCAGGGTGATTTTACTGCGCTGTCTCCGGGGATAACGGCCAGATAGACCGCCGCCCTTTGCAGTGCAAAATGAGGACGCGCTGCTGGCTCAGCGATTGTGCCATTGTGGGTGGTTCTCGAGCAATAACACTTGCAAACTTCACTGTGGGAAGCTTCATCGGGAGTTAGATGGAACGACCGACGCACAAGAGGTGCACTTGGCGTGAAGCTCATCTGTCTTGATATCAAAGCAGTTTGGGTAAATGTTGGACAAATACTATTGGATTGGCACCAAGAGTAGTGCACGTTTGGTGCAAGCTGAAAACAAATGTCAAACTTTTGGGCACGACCTGTGTGTGAAGAATGTTCCCACATGCGCATTTCATGAAAGTGATCGCTTGTCATTGCACAGAAAACGCGCCGATGGGCTGCATAGTCATCGGAGAAATGTACAAAGTACTTTATCCATGCACTACAAATAGTACAAAAAATACTTACAAAAGTACTGCAAAGTCACAAAAAGTAATCTACAAACCAACAATATACGGCCGGTGGTTTCCTGCTCATGAGCGATGCACTGCGACGCTCATCAAAGATCACTGTCGATGCTCCTCCTGTATCATGTTGCCTCTACAGCCAATTTGGACACATGATGTCTTGTCAATGAGAGAGGGCATCAACTACATCTCTGCACATGCGGCAAATGGAAGTTGATTGCCATCGTCTAAGCATGTGGCTCACCCAAAGGAATTTCCCTCGACTGTGATACCTTGCCCGTCGAGTGCGCATGCATGGCTGCCCTTCACAATGGCTGCCTCCACCTCTTCATGAAAATGATTCCTTTAGTCGACGGCCGTTTCTCGAACACACAGCCATACAGGAAGCGAAGCGCACAGCACATGCTCCGATACGCACGGCTCAGTTTGGTGCACATGATGGCAACGCAGATTTCGGTCAAGTCTTGGCACCCAAATGGCAACATCTCAAGAAGACCACTGACAAGAGAAGTCCAGCATGCCAGAGCTGGGTCAAACTAGTTGCAGAGCTTCTGCATCTCAAGGCAGGCCAGGAGTGCCGCCCCAGCGGCCACCGTCGCAAGCTGCCATCCTGCAGTTGAGAAACACAGGCCATGATCAGCCTAATTTCAGATGCAGCGAGTTAAGAAGTGATCAATGCTGGCAGATGCGTGCTTTGCTGAAGTGCCCCCAAAATGTTCATTGGCCATGGAGCATGGCAAGAGCCAATCATGTTGACATCAACGTCTTTCTGGAAGCATTACTCACCAATGGCAGTGAATTCTCATATGAGCAACAACACAATTCGTTACTCCATTGGTGCTGGGTGACCAGGACAGTGGTTTCCCAGTTCCAAATCCACACTTGGAGCATGTTTTCTGTTCCAAATACATGCCTGCACTCAACATGCGGCCATTTTGGTGTCTCAAATTGTTCACTTGAGTGTTAGCCTGCATGCCTATATGATGACGCTCGCCTGGATGCAGCCAAAGCCACTCCCACAACCAGCAGCCCCACAACCACCTTCCCCAAAAGGTTCTCCAGGCCTCCCAAGAGGTTCAGTGCCTTTCGACACTCTGGGCATCGCCTGCTGTCGCGATTCCACATATGGTAGACCTCTGCATGCTTGTCCGCCATCACCTCCTCTTCAGCCCCCCCCCCCCGCCGAACCAGGTGGGTCCTCCACCAGCCAGCGTGTACAGCCACTTTTGAAATGTCGCAACGCCATTGTTTGACAGGGATACAAGGTAGTACTCACTCGTCCCCACAGCGTTTGACCTGAAGGCACAGAACTGTCAGTCGTGCACAACCTCATGTGCTGCATTGTACATCTGTCCTCCCAAAGCCTTGGACCTCACGTGTATTGTCAATATTACTACTGTATTGCTAATCACTATACATGAAACACCAAAACTAGAGAGTGCGCACGTTCAATACGCACCAGAACATCTCCACGTGTCCCCACAGCTGAATTTAATTTACTGACTGGGGCTAGATGTGTCCACCGCAGTTATGTTTGATTGTTTTGCAGCAACTCAACCCTCAGCTCACTCTGGCACACCTGCTAATCACACGGTACTTCATTGACAGCAATGGCCAGCTAGCTTGAATCCACTGCAGCAAAACATGGTGTAGTCACCAGCCAGTTGGCTAGTTGCAGGACGACATGATCGCACCTGGCAAGCCGGGTGTCCTCAGAATGCACCAAGGTTGCTGGAGCTGGATCACACGGCTCGGTACTGCTCCAGCCCCGCACACATGTCGCAGCGCCATCCTCACATACCCAGGAAACAGCATCAGGGACAGCTCTCTGATGAAAGTCTGCAGTGTTTGTATGGCCTTTATGGCCTTTATGGCCATGAGTCCAAATTTGCCTTTGTCTTCTTTGGCTTCCAAGTCGGTGGCAAAAATCACTCGGTTGACACCAGGCCACACCAGAATGTGATGAAGTCCAAGCTTGAAACTCAATATTCCCTGTATCATGGTTTCTGAGGTTGCCAGCATGGGGAGCTGAAAATCGAAGGTTGTGTTTCCCACCTGGGTATCTGCTGTCATAGAACTGTGACTGACCTCAAAACTCCCATCAGCATTTGTCTTTCGAGTCTGCTTGTAGTTGCTGATCGCCAGGTCTGACTGTGGCAGGAATTTTGCGCCAAAGGCAGTTTGTCCGTGGTGCATATGGCTGGCATGAGACGGGTCCATGGCTTTTCCAATAGGACCTTGTAGCTGAGTGGAGCATCCGAAACCATCCATTCGGGTTATTGCTTGGTGAATTTTCCCATTTGGGGTTCTGCTGCAGCAGAGTCCACCCAGGAGGTGGGGCAATCATCGGGCCACACTCACAGTAGGCTGTCTGCCTTGAGTGTGGGGAAAGCTGCGACTTTGGTGCGGCTGCTGGAACAGGCAGTGGCCTCAGAGGTGGCATCAGTGGCCTGAGGGACTGGGTGCACTCACCGCAGCCACTGAAGCACCAGCCTACAGGAGCAAATGGAAACAATCATCAAAATGGGAAGGCAATGGCTAGCCCACATATTTGTGCTAGGATTTGTGCAAATGCACATGCTGCTCAGTGAGGGGTGTGGGATGGGAAGGTGGAGTGTGGGGAACATACAACTTGCCAGTCCCATAAGGGCCCAATCAGACAACTTCTAGTCATGTTCAAGCAGCATCAAACTTTTCCAATCAGCACAACAAATTTAGTGGTGTTTTATTGCCACACTGCCCACTAACAGTGGCACAACATTATCGCCTGGTCTCCAGCATCCACCCCGTAAGTATCTACTCCCCACTGTGGGGGGCCCAAACCACATTTGCATCTGTGCCCTGCCATGAGTATCCATACCAAACTCTGGCTGGGCTCATGACATTCATGTTGACAAGCGGAAGCCAGTTGCACCATTTTGCTTGAAGTGCTCCCTTGCATTTGCCCCTAAGCGCCCCAAATAGCATGGGAGTGCTCGCCCCACAGGCCAACGCAATGCATGCTGTATAGCGACATACCTCTCAGGTACTGCATACTCTAATCTATGGGGAAGAATGTGTTTTGGTTGTCAGCAGATGCAGGACAGTCGGAGGTGCTCAAGGAGCAGGCAGGAGCAATGGTGATGTGCAGATCGAAGTGAGGCAGGCTCAACACAATATTGGAGAGGGCAACTCTCAGAGCCAAAGGTATACAGGGTGACTTGCTGCAAGCAGCAGTGGGGACGCATGCCATTTGGGTGAACGGGGTGATGGCCTCTGAGAGGCAAGGAGCAGCTGCTACAATTTGCAACAATCTTTTGCACCAGCTGTTGCTGCCACACGTGCCACAGTTGTGAAATCCAGAGGCTGTTCCCTGCAGAATGCCTTTGCCATGATCCCTTGCCCATTTTTTTCTTGTCCAGGGCACAATGTTCAATATTTCTCCGTGCATTCCTTGGATCAAGATTCAATTATATTCCATGAACCAATGAACATATCCATCGCTACGCTTGGGGCTCCTACATATGCAGACTAACACTGGGTGAACAACAGCAGTATGGCAACTGCTGCGTGATTGAAGCATAATAATGCAGTCGAATTGTTGCCTGCTCGACTACACTTCAGGAGTACTGCTGAACGACAGGAAAATCTATATCTTCAGCTTCACTTGCATGGTGCGTACTATGGCACTGCAAGATCACAGGATGCCAAAGCATCCGCAGTGACTGCTGCGACGATTTCCCATTACTGGAAGCGAGAATGCATCAAGCGACCTTCCCACCACACGACACACTGAAGCATCAAATGCCGGAGTGCCTGATCTGAAGCAAGAGAGTGTGTGGCAAGAAACGCTGGCCATGAGCGCTTGGTACAAAAATTTGTGTGAAAATGTGCTTGGAAACCTTGTTGTTAAGTTTGTGTGAAACGGCATATACACCACTCGTTCGCAGACAAGTCACCTGCACTTCAGTGCCATTCACCGTCATGGTCGGCCATTTAAATCCATGGCAGGCCAGGGGCGGCAGCTTATCCCATACAGCAAAACAAATTCACAGGCAAGGCACGGCACGGTAAGGAGGACAACATGAGGAAGGACCTCACCATGACAGCGGCAGGCCAGCGTGCCATCTTTCTGGACGCTCCCCAGCGACAGACCCGCAAGCCGGTGCGAGCATCGATCCTCCACCGCCCGCCACACCCCCTCTGCATCCTTCCAGACCACGATGTCCCTCTCCAGGATCGTTTGCCTCTGGATTTGCGGCAGCCCCTGCACAAATCCCTCTCACTGCGCCTCCCCCAGCCACTTCAGCGGCGTGACCCGGTACCAGCGCTTCTTCCACACGAAATTCTCATCCCCGACCGCCTCCTTCGTCCGCTGCTCCGCCTGCCTCGCCGGAGCGGCCACCGCCATCGTCGCCATCCGCCGCGGCACCGATGGCTGACGTCTCCCCATCCCATCCATCGGCCTCCAGCGGGCAATCGGCCCATGGCTGGCTGATCGCCATGTGGGCCTCGCCTGGATCGGCGCGGCCCGAGTCAGGCGGCCAGGAGGCCTGACCGCGACCATGGGAGTGGACATGCCTCCCGCCCACGTGGGCGTGCACGCTGCAGCCTCCAGGGGACGTTGTGAGGCGGAGTTTGTGGCGCGTGGCCCCACGTCCAGGCCCATTAGGTCGTCTCTGGCTGTGTGCTGCGCCAGTGTGCCGGTTCCCTTGGGGCCCTGTGCCGCGCGCGAGCAGTTGCCGAATGGCAATGGTGGGTTTGGCCGGGAGATCGAATGACATGACGTCTTTGTGGCCGCATTGCGAGATTAGGGGTAAGCTGAGCTGTTTTGGAGCAGCAGAGCGCGCACGCTAAGCGCCCTTTCCAGACAAATTAGTACAAGCAAGTACTGTAAAGTACTGCACCCTATATCATTCTCCCCAAAACAGGTTTGCTTGGAAAACTCGTCTCAACAGCCCCCAAGCAACAGGCCAGGAGGCAAGCTGTTCACATGACCAGCCGCTTATGTACAAAGATCCAATTCCATATTCCAATGGTGTCAACATCTGTGCATCCCTTCAAGCTCAGGAAGGGAAGATTACAACCACGTCAAACATCAAGGTCTGCACACCAAACTCATTCAATTTAAACACGTTGTAATCACCAGGCTGAGACGAACATAGTGTCTCAGCCGCACAGAATTAAATATAAACCCGACACCTGGCAATGTTGAGGTATGGCTAGCGCATCAAATGACACGCTGTCGTTGATGTCAACGTGGCCGCATTGAGCGCCATGCGCCTCTGAATTGGGCAGGGAAATGCAACAAAATCTGGCAGCCATTATCATCAAGAACTCCAGAGTGCATCAAACCAGACAGCGCCGGTGTTAGTGTCCACAGGGATGAAGCAGTTCCAGTCGACGCTATGAATGCCGACACTGTGTCATGGACACTAGCATGGCTTGGACCTTTGATCCAAGGAGCTTACCACGACAATTTAGAATATCCAATATTGAAAGGGCAAGAATGGCAAAAACAGAATGCCCAGAATGATCCAGAAATGACGCAAATTGTACTGCAAAAGTGTTAGACTCACTAAGACAATATTGCACAATGACCCGCGTAAAGCACTGCAGAAATCAACAGTTGCTTGCCCAAACAACGTGACGGACCAGTTCATCATGTTTGCCTCTTGCAGTGGGAGGCGCATAGCGCATGGTGCCGTGGCGTGGCAGGGAGGAGTGATGCTGGAGTTTCAAGTGGTAGGGACGAGGTTTTTCCTTGCAAGCTCAGCACATGCTTGCACCAGATTGGCGGCACATGATGATGTGCGATTGATGACGGCTGTTCTCCCGGGTAGAAGCGCCAGCCTTGCCTCCGCGCCAAATTCCATGGGCTTGCAAACAGCCCTTGCACATCATTCTATGGCGGGTCCAACGTCCACTGTCATGGATGCCTCAACGCCAGCGTTTATGTAACCAGGAGCTGGGGGTGCTTCCGTGCATACCCTGCACGTTGTATTGAAGGTCGGCAAAAAGTCCCATGTCCTGGATACGGAATAGGACATAGGGGAGCCCGATATCCTGGACATCGAATATGATATGGGCGCCATATCAGTATATCAAATCACTCTTATCAGCCTTGCCATGCCAATTCAGTGTAACAAAACAGGGCAGTGTGCAATTCATTTGTTATTGTCGCACTTGGAATGCTACTGTGATCACCAGGGGCAGCACGCTTCTTCAACCTGGGTGTCATCCCATTATTTTGATATCCCTTGCCATGTCATGCCCACCCCATGAAATGGCCGGGGCGTACATTCTGTCGGCCTATAGGCTGACCGGGGACAGGTACTGAAATGTAATGTTCATTAGCACCCAAACATTCATGCAATGTTCAGATAGCGCCCAAACATCAGTTCGGTTGCCATCTTTCCACATTCTGTGCCCAACTTACCGATTTTGTCCGAAAATGCTCTCTGAAAGTGTGAAAAAATCAAGCTTGCGACAGTACTTCTGCATTTTCAATCAGCGCAAATGTGCCAACCAACCACCAATTCAGTGGCTGCCCTATTCTTGGCAGCGCAATGCATGCACTCCCATTTGCACTTTGTAGGTTGCTTTCCTTGTCTGTTGGCAAAGCTCAGCGGCTTCGCGTATCTCTGCGTCAGCAGGCTCGGCCGGCAGTACTAGCTCCCCGCAACGCATACACGGCAGCGCAATACAAACGGAGGCCAGACACCTTGGTTTGGTAGCTACCGAGTCAAAGAATATGGGCGTGCTGGTGGCTCCGTGATTGCGTCAATGTGGGTGGTTGTGAGCAATATGACGTGCAAACTTACCTGTGGGCAAGTGGAGGGCAGCTAAATGGAAGGACCGAACCACACAAGGTGTGCTGTCTGGCGAGGGGCTCGATTTCGTTAGCATGAAGGCAGTTCGGGGAGATGTTGAATGGGTGGCATCGGAGGGGATTTCAAGAGCTGTGTGCCTACGACGGATGGTGAAAGGCGCAAATTGTCGGGTTTGGAACACAAACTCTGCGAAATTAATGTTCGCACGCAGAAAAATGTGCTGATGGGCTGCAATTGAGCGCGGAGGCGTTGAGCGAATTTTGAAGGCTCGCACACGACATGGGAAGGTTGAGCACAAGTTGGGCAGCAGTGGTTGCATGCAGACACGCCCTGACGTACATCTATCTGATTATGAATCAAATGACGCATGCACGGGGGGTCTCCACTTCACCCGCGATGCGGCTGCGACGCGCATCCACAATCACTGTCCATGCAGCTCATGTATCATGTCGCCTCAACAGGCGAATTGGGCGAGTGATGTCCTGCCAAGGAAAAAGGCATCAACTACATCTCTTCACATGCTGCAAACGGAATCAGAAACTGATTGCCATCGACTTGTCATATGGGCCATCCACGTCGTTTGACTACACGGCGATACCTTGTCCCCTGGGTGAGCATATACAGCTGTCAATTGCAATGGCTGGCCACGCTTCTTCATGAAGTGAATCTCTTAATCGACGGCCGTTTTTCGAACACACCGTCATACATGGAGCGATGGGCGCAGCGCTCTGATATGCGCCGCTCCGTTTGCCGGCCATGATGGCAATTCGCTCGTCGTTCGAATTCTGCCACAGCCAGCCGATGCAGCTGCCATACAAATGACAGTGTCTCAAGAAGGCCACTGATAAGAGAACTCCGGCATGCCAGAACTGGGCAGTTCTGTCACAAACTTCTGGCGGAGCTTCTGCATCTCAAGGCGGGCCAGTAGCGCCCCCCCAGCGGCCAACGTCGCGACCACAGCCATGCGCAGATTTGCCGTCCTGCAATTGTGGAAGAAAGAGGCCATGATCAACAAAATTTCTTAGGAACTGGGTGGAAGTCGGTCAGTGCTGGAAGACAAGCTTTGTTCTATACTGCCCCAAAACGTTCATCGGCCATGGGGCGTGCGTGGAAAAAAACACGTTGACATAAGCTCCTTGCTGGGGACATCTCACGCCAATGACAGTAAGCGCTCATGGGCAACAATGCAATACGCTAATTCCACAGTATTGAATGCCCAGGACATCGGTTGCCAATTTCAAGAAACAGATTTGAAGCAAATTACTTCCTCCCACACAACATGCCCAATCACAAGAAGCAGCCAATTTGGTGTGCCATGTTGATACCTTGAATGCCAGACTGCATGTGCATTACACTCACCTGAACACAGCCAAAGCCACTGCCACAGCCAGCATGCCCGCTGCCAGCTTGCCCAAAAAGTTATCCAGGCGACCAAGAAATCTCAGCGCCTTTCGGCACTCTGGACATTGCCTGGTGTGGCGATTCCATGTATCATACACCTCTGCTTTGTTGTTTGCCATCACCTCCTCTTCTGCCCCCCTGCCAAACCAGGTGGGCCCTCCGCCAGCAATCGTGTGCAACCATTTTCGAAAGATCGCCACTCCATTGTCCGATGGAGACGCATGGTAATACTGACTCTTCCACTCAGATTTTGACCTGAAGCCACAAACTGTCAGCAATGTGCACCCTCAGGCACCACAGCACACATCTGTCCCCCCAAGGCCTTGGAACTGATGTGCGTTGCCAATATTGCTAATCACTAATTATACAGGGAACATCAAAACTAGAAAGTGTGCATCTCCAATTCGCACCAGCAAATCTCTGTGTATCCACAACTTTGATTCGATCTCAGTTACTGAAGCTGGCCGTGTCCCCTTCAGTGAATGTTTTGCAGCAACTCAACACTCAACTCTGGCAGATTTGTACTTCACACTGCACTCCATTGGCAGCATTGGCTAGCCCGCTACTTTGAGCCAGCTGCAATACAACTTGGCACCTTTTGCAGCCAACAGGTTGGATGCACAAGCAGGACAACAGTGCCACACCTGGCGAGCCGGCCTTCCTGATTATGGATCATGGTTATGTCCTGGATCTGGAACACACGGCTTGGGACCACTCCACCCCCGCACACATGTCGCAGCGCCACCCTCACGTAGTCAGGAAACAACATCAGAGGCAGCTCTCCAATGAAAGTCTGCAGTATTTGGAAGGCCTTTAATGCCATGAGCGCAGCCTTGCTTTTTCCCTTTTTGGCTTCAAGGTCCATCGCATATATCCCTCGGGTGACGCCTGGCCGCAGGGGGACGAGGTGAACGGCAACCTTCAAATTCAGTATTCCCTTTATCAGGGCTTCTGTGGTTACCAGCGTTGGGGGGTGAAAATCGAGGAGAGTGTTTTCTCCCTGGAGATCTGCTGTCACGGGACTGTGACTTAACTTGAAGCCCCCATCAGTGCTTGTCTTTCGAGTCTGCTTGAACTCGCTGATATTTAGGCCATATTCGGGTGAGAGTCTTGCCCCATAGATACCTTGTCCATTGTGCGTATGGCTGGTGTGAGATGGGTCAAAGCTATTTTCAAACAGGACGTCGTAGCTGACTGGGGCATCAGAAAGCATCCAATCGGCATCTGGCTTTGTGAAACTGCCCATTGCGGGTTCTGCTGCAGCAGAGTCCACCCAGGAGGTGGGGCCATCATCGGGCCACACCCACAGGAGGCCAGCTGCCTCGAGCGTGGGGAAAGCTGCGACCTTTGAGCGACTGCTGGCGCAGGCAGTGGCCTCGGAGGTAGCGTCAGTGGCCTGAGGGATGTGGGTGCACTCGCCGTGGCCGTTGAAGCACCAGCCTGCAAGAGCAAATGGAAATGGCCATCAGATTGGGCATGCATTGGCTGGCCCGCGTATTGTTGGCAGGATATGTGAAACTCCACAGGCTCCTCAGAGAGGGGTGAGGGTTGGGCGAGGGGGGGATCCAGGAACTTACCGGCCTCAGGAATACCCAACCATGCAGTTTCTATTTGTGTTTAAGTGACAACAAACTTCTTCAAACAGCACAGTAATTTTAATAGAATTTCTAATGCCATTTGGACCACTAATTGTGGCATACAGTAATCGCCTGGTGTTAGCATCCTCGCTGTTACTATGAAGGTAATAGTACCGCCCAGAGTAGTAGCCTGGTATTGGTATTCCCCGTGTACTCCCTGTGGGGGGCCACACCACAATAGCATCCATTCCGCGGTATCAATGTCCATCGGCAAACTCTTCCTGGTGCTTGTTGTATTCAACTTGACAAGAGGAAGCCACTTGCACAACTTTGCTTGCACAGTCCCTATTGTTGCCTGCACTTGCCCCAAAGTACAGCAATGGGGAAGGAGGCGCTTCAGTTGTTAGCAGTTGTGGGCCAGTCAAGAATGCTCAAGGGAACGCCAGGAACAGCGTTGTTGCGCAGTTTGTAGCCCAGCCAGGCTTCACCCAAGAATGGGGCGGGCAACTCGGGGCAGAGGGAGACAGTGTGGGATGTTGAGAGCAGCAGGGCGGCCGCATGCAACTTAGGTGAATGGGGGGATGATATTTGAGAGCAAGGAGCTGCAGCTACACTTTGGGAAGATCTTTGGCCCTGGCCATTGCTGCCAGGCTTGCTGCGTTTGCAACAAGCACTACTTTTTGCCTGTGCAATATTTCTGTCATTATTTCCACCCCTTTCTGCCATTTCCAGGGAACACCTAATATTTATCAATCCACTCCTCGGACCAAGGGTCCAAACCATGCTGACACTCAACAATATTACAGGAGTACTGCTAAGGGGCAAGAAGATCTATCGCTTTACCTCCATTTCCGTGGTACCCACACTGACGCTGCAACGATCGAAAGATGCCAAAGCGCCCGCACGGTCTGTTTCGACAATTTCCATTTATCCGAAGCAAGTATGAATCTAACGACCTTACCACCACGCGATACGTTAGCACCAGACGTAGGAGCTGCAGATCTGAAGCAAGATAGTGTGTGGCAAAAAAACACTTGCCACGAGCGTTTTGTGTGAAATCATATTTGAATCACTTGTTTCGAAACATGATGAAGCACCGCACCATGGTAGCGACACGCCAGCGTGCCGTCTTCCCGGACGCTCCCCAACGACAGAGCCGCAAGCCTGTGCGAGCATCGATCCTCCACGGCCCGCCATTTCCCCTCCGCGTCCTTCCACAGCACGATGTCCCTCCCCAGGATCGTCTGCCTCTGGATCTGCGGCAGCCCGGACTCGAACCCCTCCCCCCGGGCCGCCTCCAGCCACTTCAGCGGCGCGATCGGGTACCAGTGCTTCACCCACACGAATTTCTCATCCCCGACCGCCTGTTCTCCCCGCGGCTCCGCCTGTCTCGCTGGAGCGGCCACCGCCACCGTCGCCATCCGCCGTGGCACCGATGGCTGACGTCGGCGCATCCCTTCAGCCTCCAGCGGGCGATGGGGCCATGGCAGGCAGATCGCCGTGGAGGCCTCGCCGGGCGACACGTGGCGCGATCCAGGCCGCCGCGATGCCGGGCCACAATTGCGGGAGAGGACACGGCGGCCGCCCAAGTTGCAACCTCCCGCGAGGCCGGCCTCGCGTCCTGTCGCCATAACGTTGAGAGGCGCTACATGCGGCCCACCGCTCTGGGAAGGAAGTAGCCCCAGGGTTGTGTGACGCAAGTGTGACTCGCGCCTTGGGGCCTGTGCCGCGCCCAATCAGTTGGCCGCTCGCATCTGGCCAATAATGGGCAGTTCGGGGGTGTGTCGAATGAAATGAGGTCGCTGACGTCAGCGTGAGCGGATTGAGAGCCTGCGCCCCCCGGCTCCGGCGGGGTACTGCAGCCGAACCAGGCAGTCATAACGTCGTCAAGAAGGTTGGCGTGCCTTAAACTAGCCGGCGTTAGTATATCCGTGGAGAGCAGCCCCAGGCGAGGCGATGGATACTACCACCGGGCCATGAATACCAGCACGGTCTGGACCTTTGATCCAAGGAGCGTACCACGAAAGTTTGAAGATTTAGACTTGGAAGAGCAGAAATGGGTCAGGAACGACGCAAATGCACTCCAACAGCGCCAACTGCATCTAGACAAGTGTTCGGGTCGCCAATAATGACAGCACATTATCGAACATAATAGCTTATTCGTCGGACGCACAGCTGGCTCCCCGTGAGGACCAGAATGGATCAGAAGCGTCAAAGAATGACCCCAGGAATCTACAGCGATGACACCCAACGTTCAGGATCTCGACACGCAGCTCACAAGACTGCAATAGGGCCAGTCTCAGCATCGACCGTATACCAGAAACGATATGCACGCATGGCTGGTGTCGACCTGGCTGATTACAACATCCTCCGCAGCATCTGGGAAAGACCGACACCGTGACGAGTCTTACAATCTATGGCGGCTTTCAATCGTCATGAGAGAGCGATAAGCGAGCTGAAAAGAAGGGATGAAACAAAGGCGGAAGTTCGAAAATGGCTTCAGGGAGGTTGCAAACCTGTCGTGATTCATGCTCAGCCTGCGCATTCAGGCGCTGAGAGGCACCCGCGACTCCAAGCTCCGCGGCATGGCGATTGACATGGCCATGCCGCGCACACAGCTGCGCCATGTGAGAAGGGCGCAAACGGCGTGTAAATGGATTATATTGAATGTAAATTGACATGACCTGATGTGGGGCAATGTGACCTAGCTGGTGTGAAGAGTGGCAGCATTTCGAATATCTGATAGAATATACGATTCGCTGACAAGTGCTGAATATGAAAACGAAGTGTCATTTTCACATTGAGGGGGCGGCAAGGAGCCGAGCGCGGTCAACGGCGGCAATGCAGCGCCCATGCCATGTGGTGCGTTCTGATAAAGGGTATGTAAGGGTAAGGTCAGAGGGGAGTACTGCCTGGTGTCATGGTGTCTAAAGGTGATGTGTTTAGGCCGCGGATGTGACATGGTTTGCAGCCTCGGGTGATTCAGTGTGAAAGGGTGTGCGAGCTACGAATATGTGCAGCTCTTTTTGAAAGTACCATAGCATTTCATTAATTAGAGGGCATATGAGCCCTGAGCTGAACGTGGAAGCGGGGCTGTGCGCGGGGCCGAAGGCTGGGCTTCGCTGGACGGCGTTGATGTGAACGGACGGACGCATGCAACACACGGTTGTGGGTTGATACGAAGCGCCAAGAGGCGCAAGTGTGTGCGCAGCCTGTTGGTGCCATTGCCTTCGTTTTCTGGGCTGTTTTGGTGTTGCTTCAAGTGCCGTTTCTCACCAACACGCGACAGGGGACAGACGAACTTCTCGTTTGTTTCATACCCCCTGGCTGCAATGGGGGATCATTGTTCCTTGCAACAAGGTAGTTCAAGGGTATACGTGACCAGTCCAGAAGTTGGGCCTTTGGCCCGACGTTCTGCACTTTTTCGTTCCTATGGTATCCATTCAAAGCCCACTCGCTCGGTGGGCAGGCTGGGCTGGGCTGCTGCGCCATTGATGGCTTCATTCCCCGTCGATATGCTCACGTTCTTTGTTATGGTGTTCTCCATTATCCTGTTTCTTTGATTGCTGTGGCCTTCCCCACTGTGGCTGTGGCGAGGGGAGCCCAGCACTGCCACGTGAGTTTGCTCACGCCATGCGACCCGGCAGACCTTATTGGGAACCCGGTTCTACCCGCACGTTTGGTTTGCAAGCCATCGCCACAGCCACATTCGATTGACACGAGGACCAAGGATCGCATTCCACAACTTTGGCACTTGATTGTCACATGCCAACCGCTGTGGTCACGATGGCGGAGGTCCATCCTCCACCAAATGGTCGAGGTTAAGCTCTGCCGCCAGCCCAGGTAGGACCCACACCTCTGTTCTGTGCAGTAACTACCTAAATTCACTCCTGTGTCAAGGGCCCTGCACACCTCGCCTTGAGGGGGGTGTGATTGCATTCCGTACCACCATCGCAGTGAGGTTGGCTATCCCAGTAGAATGTGTTTCAGGGAAATGGAGCAGCTCCACGCCCCTGCGGGAGCCCTTGCCAGGGGCTCCAAATTCGACCACTGAGTTTTGGGACATGACCCATCGCCGCTGCGACCATCGGCCCCAGCTGCTACGATGATATGGCATCGCAACGGCAGATGCGCCTCAGGCGCAAGGGGGCACCGACCGCCACAGCTATGACAGCGATATCCGCACCCCTCCCGTGGGCCCCCCTGGAGCACACCTCGAGACCCTCCACGGAGACGCGCACAACCTAATACTTTTCAGCGATGGAAATCCCCACCATCGCCAGAATGCATCGCACGATTGTTGGCTTCGCCTTCCTCACCAAGGAATCCACCATCGATTGGGGTCTTGTTGTCGGCTTCCAGATCGCAACATTCCCTCGCCCCACAACTGAACGACCTGCCCCTTGTGCTACCCTTGGGCCCCGTGGCCCTGGGCAGCAAGGTGTACCTAAAATACCGGGACTGTGATACCGTACAGTCGTCCTTCACAGAATCTGCCTGCGCCTCTTTACAAAACGATTTCTTTAACCGACAGCTGTTTCTCGAACACGCTGTTGCACAGGAAGCAAGGTGCACAGAACAGGCTCTGATATGCACAGCTCAGTGTTTTGCCCATGATGGCAATGCAGTTTGCGGTCAAGTCTTTGCACCCGATTGACCATGTCTCAAGATGGCCACTGATAAGAGAACTCTGGCATACCAGAGCTGGGCAGGTCTGTCACAAGTTTGTGGGAGAGTTTCTGCGCCTCGAGGCAGGCCAGGAGTGCTGCCCCAGCAGCGACTATGGCGAACACGGCCATGCGGACATCCACTATCCTGCAATTGAGGAAAAGACAAGACCTTGATCAGCAATTTTTTGGATACATTGTGTAAAGAACAGGTTAATGCTAGCCGATATGTTCTGTGGTGCACTGCCCCCAAACGTTCATCGGCCGTGGAGTGTGCATGGAATGAACCAAATCATGTTGACATAAATCTTTTGCTGGGGCTATCGCTTACCATTGATAGGAGGTGGCTCACAGGTAACAATGCCATATGCTGGTCCTCTGGTGGTGGGTTCACTGGACACTGATTTGCCAGTACAAAAAATATATTTGAAGCAAATATCTGATCCATATACATACCCACATACAACAAGTGGCGTTTTCGGTGTCTTATGCTGTTTGCCTGAATGCCAGACTGCATACATGTGACGCTCACCTGGACACAGCCAAAGCCACTGCCACGCCCAGCAGGCCCACAGCCATTTCTCTCATAAGATTCTCCAGGCCTCCCAAAAACTTCAGTGCCTTTCGGCACTCTGGACATCGCCTACTGTGGCGATTCCATGCATCGTACACCTCTGCTTTCTTGCCTGTCATGGCCTCCTCTTCTGTTCCCCTGCTGAACCAGGTTGGCCCTCCACCAGCAAGCGTGTGCAGCCATTTTCGAAAGGCTGCCACGCCATTGTCTGATGCGGATGCAAGATAGTATTGATTCGCCCACTCAGCTTTGGATCTGAAGCCACAGAACTGTCAGCGATATACACCCTCAGGCGCCGCAACACACGTCCATTCCCCAGAAGGCATGAACTGCAAGTGGATTGTCAGCATTGCCACAATATTGCCAATCAAGTCACAAAAACATCAAAAGTAGAATGTGTGCCTCTCCAATCTGCTCAGCAAATCTCCCTGTCTGCACACAAATGGGAATCCAACTTGCTGACTGTGGCCAGCAGTGTCCACCTCCGCAACAAGTGATCGGTTTGGAGGGGTCCAACCCTCAACTCTGAATTGCCATTCATCCAGCACTCCATTGGCAGAAACGACAGCACCTTCATGCATTGCTCCTTTAGCCTGCTAGTTTGAAATTGCTGCAGCACACAACGTGACACATCTCACTGCCAACTGGCTGGATGTGTGAGCAGGACAACAGTGTCATACCTGGCAAGCTGGGCGTCTTCAGAATGCATCAAAGTTATGTCCTGGAGTAAGAGCGCACGGGCCGGTCCCACTCCACCCCCGCACACATGTCGCAGTGCTCCCCTCACATACCCAGGGAACAGCATCAGGGGCAGCTCTCTGAAGAAAGTCTGCAGCTTTTGGATGGCCATCACTATCTTGAGCGCAGCCTTGTCTTTGTCTTCTTTGGCTTCAAAGTCCAAGGCAAATATCACTCGCGTGACGCCCGGCCGCATGGGAACATGATGAACGCCAAGCTTTAAATTCAGTATTCCCTTTATCAGGGCTTCTGTGGTTATCAGATTTGGGGGGTGAAAATCGACGACTGCATTTCGCCCCTGGGTATCTGCTGTCACGGGACTGTGACTGACCTCAAAACCCCCATCAGCAGTTGTCTTTCGAGTCTGCTTGAACTCGTTGATCGTCAAGTCTTCTTCTGGCGAGAACTTTGCACCAAAGGCAAGTTGTCCATGGTGGGCATGGCTGACATGCGATGGGTCAAAGCCATTTTCCATCATCACCTTGTAGCTGAGTGGGACGTCAGTGACTACCCAATTGGCATCTTGCTTGGTGAATTTGCCCATTTGGGGTTTGGCTGCGGCACAGTCGACCCAGGAGGTGGGGCAATCATCTGGCCACACCCACAGGAGGCCGCCCGCCTCGAGTGTGGGGAAAGCCACGACTTTGGAGCGGCTGCTGGAACAGGCTGTGGCCTCAGAGGCAGCATCGGTGGCCTGAGGGATGTGTGTGCACTCACCATGGCCGTTGAAGCACCAACCTGTTGGAGCAAATGAAAATGGCCATCAGATTGGGCAGACAATGGCTGACCCACATATTGGTGGTGGTATGTGTGCAAATACACAAGCCTCTCAAAGAGGGATGGGGTGCTGGAGTTGGAAGCAACAGTAATTTACTGCCCTGACGAAGGCCATATCATATAGCTTCTATTCATGTTTAAGCACTACTGTATTTATCTGGTATTAGTAGGCATGTATTGAACCCTCAAAATGAGCTGTGGATATTAATGGTGGGTCATGGATACTAACGAGGTTTAGACCCCTGATCGAAGGATTACACAAAGAAAATTTTACAGCAGGTAGTCATATGCCCACAAATGTGCTTGAAATAATGCAAGATGCAGTGTACAGTAGCGACATCACCAAATCAAAGTTACAAAATCCCAGGCACCACACTATTGGCAACTCCATATTGTCAGTGACATTGATATTTCCATCTCTAAATCCAAACAGAAATGCAGAAACGCATTCACAATCAATAGCTGTCCAAATCCACATCTGATGCAAAGCCGTCAAAATCCTCATCAGCACTTTCCTGCATCATTAACGATTTTGACGGGAGACGCCAGCATTTTCGGGTGGGCAATGGCCTGCCATGTGGCTTGGCTGGTGCACCTCCGGTCAAGCCGAAGGCAAGCCTGGGCGATGTTGGCCGAGACTGTGTGGAGACTAGTTGTGAGAAGCACCAGGTGTGATGGTTGGGCGTGTGGCACGCATGTCACCAGGCGCGACCTGGCACTGCCGCCAGCAACCATCGTGTTCCCCCAACAGCCAAGCAAGGTCGAAGGAGACCCCATAGCGCATGGCAGGCAGATACATAGTTGAAATGGTTGGATGCACTTTACAATAGTGGTTGTTGTTGTGGATGCAGTGTGACTGCTGCAGAGGCGAGCGCCATGGTTAGAATTGTTACAGGAACAAGCAATGCCGCCAGGTCTGCTGACAACTCCAGGCCCGCAACTGTGCAATGGAGTGATGGCCTGCAGTCGCTCGACAAGCAAACAAAACTTTTCCTCATCAAATTAGCTGCCCAAAATGTGAGGCTTGCAGCCATCACATGCATCGCACTACAGGATGAGCAGCTTTTGGCAGTTGATGTGTGTTGAAGCCGTGCAACAAGAGTACCATGCAAACAAACATGTGCAAAGTAGCTTCCTCTCACCCATGCGAATCTAATAAACCCCCCTTTTGCTCCTTTCTGTTGAGGTTTGGGGATGGATATTAACTGGGGGGCCCTACTAATACCTGGTGAATACGGTGCAAAACTTCCTCAAACAGCACAACAATCCTAACAGTGTTTCTAATGCCATATGTCTGCGAACAGCGGTGTACCATAGTTGCCCGTCATTAGCAAACATCCCCAAAATCTCGATGGGGCTTGTTCAATTCATCTTGACTAAAGGAAGTCTGGTGGCCCAGTTTGGTTGCAGAGCTCCCTTTGTTGCACGCACTGGCTCCAAAGTGCAACAAATACCACCAAAACCATTCCACCAAACCATACCACAAAACAATGGCCCCCCAGCGCCAACATGATGCTTGCTTCATGGCAGCATACCTTGCAGCTGTCACATACCTTGATAATTGGGAAAGTGGTACTTCGGCTGTCAGCAGCTGCGGGCCAGTTAGAAGTGCTCAGGGGGCAGGTAGGAACTTTGGCGATGCGCAGATCGAAAGTGGAGCAGGGGCTCCCATGAGGCTGCGTGCCACTTGGGTGAAATAGGGGATGGGATTTGAAAGGCAAGGAGATGTGGCTACACTTAGGGAAGATCTTTTGCACCAGCTATGACTGCCACACTTGCCGCATTTGTGAA
This sequence comes from Ostreobium quekettii, assembly GCA_905146915.1. Lineage (NCBI taxonomy): Eukaryota > Viridiplantae > Chlorophyta > Ulvophyceae > Bryopsidales > Ostreobiaceae > Ostreobium > Ostreobium quekettii. The sequence goes on along the minus strand of CAJHUC010000837.1, from coordinate 11,001 downwards.
ATTGTGTACTGCTTGGCTGTGCTATGCCTCTCTCCATACCCAGCCCAGTTTCGTTATTTCCAGTGCAAATATTTTCAATACTATATTCATCCATTCCTTGGATCAAGTGCCCAAGCCATTTTAATATCTGTGAATCGCTGCATGTATCCATCGTTCAGTTTGGGGCTCCTGTATGTCGATAATAATATCATGTAATCGCTGTAGAATGGCAGTTGCTGCATCACTGGTCCACAAAGATGCAGTCGAAATGCTGTCTGCTCAACATTTCCACAGGACGACTGTGGGAGGGCAAGAACTCCTATCACTTCAGCTCCACCCCATGGCGACATACTGATGCTGTAAAGATTGAAGGATGTCAAAGCATCCACAAGAAATATTTGAACAATTTCCTATTATCAGAAGCAAGTATCAATCAAGCGACCTTCCCATCACACATGTTAACATCGAATGTTCGAATACCTGATCTGAAGAAAGAGAGTGTGGGCAAAGAAACACTTGCTATGATCGATTTCTGTGAAATACAACGGCGTTAAATTGTGTCTATACGTGCCTGGAGTTGCATGTGCTGCTCTTCTGCAGGCGAGCTATTTTGCACAATCCAGGGTGGCCAATGCACACATATTCATGCATATCATGCCATTCATGAACATCGGTCGCGGTCGGCCAATAGCTTTACGGCAGGACAGGGGTATCAAGCAATCCAGCCAATGAACAAGTGGTGGAAATGCGGTAGGTAAGGTAAGAACATGAGGAAGCACCGCACCGTGGTAGCGGCACGCCAGGGTGCCGTCTTTCTGGACGCTCCCCAGCGATAGGGCCGCGAGCCTGTGCGAGCACCTATCCTCCACCGCCCGCCACTCCCCCTCCGCGTCCTTCCACACCACGATGTCCCTCCCCAGGATCGTCTGCCTCTGGATCTGTGGCAGCCCGGACTCGAACCCCTCCCCCTGCGCCTCCTCCAGCCACTTCAGCGGCGCAATCGGGTACCAGTGCTTCTCCCACACGAATTTTTCATCCCCGGTTCCCTCCTCCTCCCGCTGCTCCACCTGCCTCGCCGGAGCGGCCACCGCCACCGCCATCCGGCGCGGCACCACCGACGGCTGACGCTGGCAAATCCCATCGATCGGCCTCCAGCGTGGGATGGGGCCAACGCGGGTAGATCGCCACGTGGGCCTCGCCGGGATCGCCGCGACGCTGGCCAGGCGGCCAGAAGGGCAGACCGCGACCGTAGGAGTGGACATGGCGCCCGCACGCGCTGCAGCCTCCTCCGGAGGCCAGGGGACGCTGCGAGGCAGAGTTTGCGACCCAGTTCGCAGGGATTGTGCCGTCCGTGGGTATGTGTGACGCCAGTGTGACGGTCACCTTAGGCCTGCACAGTGGGCGATCAGCTGGTGTGGCATCCGACAAGCGCCTGTTATAGTAACCGCAAAATGAGCTGTAATGAACAGCCATCTTTGCCTTCATGGTACTCGTTCTATTTTTTCACAACCATTGCCAATGACCTCACTTAATGGGATGGCCCGAGTATGCCACCATTTCAGTAATAGGAAAAGCACTTTTCGATAATGCTATAAAGGGGCAGGTACACCCCAATGTGGATGCACGATAGGCATAGAAAAGTGTAGCAAAAATCAATAGAACATTGCAAGAAAATGAGGTTGCGTTGACTGAAGTCAGACAGATGAGCGTAATATAGTCGAAATGTTGGAAAGATGATAGGCACATCCCTCCATGTGAGGAACTGCACATAGAGTACTGCATTACCCGGGAGCTCTGCACAAGGGTATTCAGTGGGATCCCGTTTACCCTGCGGAATGTGGCAACAAACGATGCGGCGGGAACGGTGCACGGAGCTATTTTGCTTGCACGGCCAGCCGGGAAAAGAAGCAAAATAACATGACAAGGGTGTCACAGCCCCTCGCCGTGTGGCCCCGTGAGCTAGAGTGGGAACTTGTGCAGGCAAGATACTGGTTGGCGAAATTGCGCATTGCGCGTGTCGGCGCGGTTCCCCCTTGGCTGCGTCCAGGTACCCTGGCCCGCGCTCTAGGGCCTCTCCAATGGAAGCGTGGTCGTCCTCGGCCGGACGGCGTATCCCGGGCTCTCTCTGGCCCATGGGTGACGGCCGCTCTGTGCGGTCCCATCCGAGGCGCGCGGCTGCTGCGCTCGAGGAGGCAGGGAGGCGAGGTCTTCTAGAATGATCGAACTACAATCGGCGCCGCCGCCAGGCGCTCTTACATGTGGCGGCCAAACTCATCAAAGTCATCATATTCATTAAGCCTGTCCATTTTGGCCGAACCCCTTTTCCGACTAAAAGCCTCGCTACGCTCGGCCCTTATGCCGAAGTCGTTCTGGCCTGCTCCGCTTCGCTCCGCATACGGCCTCCACGACTTTGGCAACGGGCCAAGCTCCGCTCGGCAGAACAAGAAACCAACGGGTTGCTACCACATTACCACAACGCGCCCGCATAATGGGCACTGGGAGTAGTGTCTGGAATGCTCCATCCAAAAGAACAAGACAACAAAGGACCACCAAGCACTTTCCACCACTCTTTGAATATATTCAACTATGTATCTTTGTGCATAAGCTTGATGCGTGGGTGCAAGAGCTGGGGAGTCATAGTGTGGACAAGGAAACGCATATTGAGTGTGGTAATGTTCTGTGCATTGTTAGGCAAACTACTCATGGGACTATGTTTTACGCAGTCCTGCAGGGGGCCGAGCTCGGGCGAGCAGAGCAAGGCTATACAAAGGTCCCTAAAGATAATGAGATAAATGAGTTTAATGGATATTAATGGAGTTGTGTACTGTGGGACGTAAGAGCATACAGGCCACGCCATGTTGTAGCGATTAATTATCCTAGAGCCTTTTTGCCTCCTCGAGCGCAGCAGCCGTGCACCTCGGATAGGGCCGCACGGAGAGGCCATCAGCCACAGGCCAGAGAGAGTGCAGGACACGCCGTCCGGCCAAGGACGACCATGCTTCCACTAGAGAGGCCCTAGCACGCTAGCCAGGGCACTTGGACATTGCCAAGGTGTGCACCGCACCAACACTAAGGAAGGCGTTATATCCCCGCTGGAAACGGGACTCTGTTACGTGCACCGGCCTGATGTGGGGGACGCCCTACTACTGGCCCTTGGTGTGGGGGACGCCCTGCCCAAGATAACTATCTTCATCCCAGGGTAACCGCTTTAGGTATTAGGATACGGGAGTAGGAGGGGTGGTCCCGCCTAGGTCCCCGTAAGGACCTAGGTGCCCAGCGAGGCGGGTCCACGGCTCAAAGAGGGCAGGAACCCCACACCCAGAAACTTTACGTATCATTTGGTTTCGGAGCCACCTGGGGGTGGCTACCACACTTTTACCTGGGTGGACGAATGAGCCAAGAACGCCGGGCCCCTTCCCCGGCCTCCTCTATGGAGGCTGAGGAGACGGATCCCGAAGCCCGGAAGGGCACGCCCGAATTGTCGGGCGAGGAAGAGACACCCCGGAAGGGGACGCCGACCAGTTCGGTCGGTGAAGACGTTACAGCCCGGAATGGGCAGGGACAGAAAGAAGTCCGGAAGGACATAGCCGGCCCATCGTCTCAACAAGATGAGCCGGAAAGAGACGACCAGCCGATGGCCGAGGCAGAAGAAGCCCCAGAAGAGGAGACGCCAGAACCGGGTACGGTGGCGGCCCTGCTGCAGGCGCCGGGCATCATGGAGTTTCTAGAGAAAATGGTGGCCACGGCGGCGCAACAAGTGAGGGCGAAGCGGGACGAAGAGACCGCCGAGAAGATCCTCACCCTCAGAATCGAAGCGGACAAGGCGAAGAAAGAAACCCGCAGAAATGAGATTGCCATGAAGAAGGCGAAAAAACTGAGCCGCCAAGCGGAAGAGGCCAAGACCGCCGCGGAACAACATGTCGCCCAGTTGAGCGATCGCCTGCTGAAGCAAAAGCTGCAGGCTCAGGAGGCGGAAGAGAAGGTCGCTCAGCAGGCGAAACAGCCCGAAAAGGGCTCTGGTCCATCTGAGCCGTTGCCGAGGATTCCAGAAGCGGAGGGCGACTGGAAGACCGTCGGCAAACAGCGGCCCAAGCGGAAGAGCCCGTCGCCAGGTGAGACGGTGCCGAAAATTCGGACAAGTGAGAACAAACGCCGGAATGTCCGGCCCGGTGGGCAAATGGCGGAGATCGGAGGCCGGAAGGTCGAGACCCATGAGCCAAGGGTCAGGTCACAGGTGCACATAAGGACACCTAGTGAACCGGAGCAGAGCAGTGGCGAGTCGCTCACAGAAAGCGCTCGCGCTGTATGTGGACCTAGTCCAAAAAGGCCGAAAGGTCATGATTGGAGCCCCCGGAGACCTGTATTACCGGAGTGGGGACCGGGAGAGAGCGCCAGGGTGCTGGAATTCATTCCGGACCCTGGTACTCCATACAGCCGGCAGCCACCATGCCGTGCTATGTGGACTAAGTTCCACAGTGATCTTGTGGACGAATTGGATGAAGGCTGGCAAATGGCCGCCAAAAGATTTGGAGAAGAGCTAACCACTGCGAGATTGGTGAGAATCCAGAGGTGGTATGGTCCTGGAATGGCAGATCAAATTGCCAGAGAGGACCCAAATTGGCCAAAAAAATTGGCCTTCGCGCTCAGACATATCCCTGAGCCTTGGGATTTGAGCGAGGGACGTCCGGAAAGGCCGGATCCCAATGATCCCCACGAGCAGTGGGAAGAGATCTCAGAGCTGTCGTTCTCATCATGCGCTTCCCCGTTGCCGGGAGATACGTCAACGCGGGCGCAAGTGCATAGAATAGAAAAAGAGAGACAGCATATGCGAAATCGAGATCGATTCGCTCCTGCGAGGAAGTTGGACGAGCGAAAGGCACGAAAAGCCAGCCAGCGCAGAGAGCTGAAAGCTTTGCGACGTGAGCGGGATCGTCAATTAAATCTGCAAAAATATGAGTGGAAGAGAGCTCACAAACAATAGCGCAAGGCTGAGATCAGGTGGTTTTTCGCTGCAGGAGGCAGCCAAAAGGCACAGCGCCTTGAGGCAAACCCGGTGGCCAACGAGCTGGATCCGGCCCAGCAAGCGAAAGCTTTCACTGAGCTTGAGAGGGCCCAGCCACGGCAGACGGCCAGATGGGCTGAAGAGTCGAGTGGAAGTGACAGTGGGGTTACCCACCCCGCTCGATTCGCCCCTCCAAAGCCTGAAAAGGCACCGCCTCCAGTTGAGGAGACTAGCGTCCCCAAGGAGGCCACATCTTCTAAGGAGAAGAAGAAGCCTGGAAAGGCAAGGGATCAGCCTGGAAAGGCAAGGGAGGAACCTCAAGGAACTCAGAGAGCAGTTCTAGGTAACATTGCCGATGCAGTGTCTCCCAGTGACCTTGCTGTGAAAACACACTTGCGTACATGTGCAGAAATTGGAGATTCTGCTGGACATGACGAAGTTGTGTATCTCGGTTCAGCAGGAAAGCCGGCAGAACCTATTCCTTTGGAGAGGAAGGAGGTTTATGCTGTTGTGCAAAGGCAAGAAACAGCCTTGGAAAAGGCAAGGGCAGAAGCTGATAAGACTGCCCGGCTGCTGGCTGTGATGGGGGAAGAGGATTACGCTGAGTTCCTGCAGTTTCAGGAGTCTTGATGTGCAGGCCGACAGGCCAAGGGAACTCCCCCCGGTGAGAGCAGTTCTGGACAGAAACCCAGTGGCATCAAGTATCTGCCTGGGAAGCCTGGTCCAGGATACCAGCAGCGCCGATCACAGCAGCTCGAAAAAGAGCAAGGCCGACCTCAGGTGCCCCATGAAATGCCCAAAAGACCAGCTCCCGTGGTGCATGCCCCTGTGATACAGGATGCCCATGGGTTCTGGGACACGCTCAGGGCATTTCATGACCCATTCGGTGGTGTGTACTACAAAGGGTACTACCACCCATGGGGAGCCCGGGCACCATACATGGCCGAGATCCCAGTAGCTGCGCTGTAGCGAATTCCCGCAAAACTGCACGGGTTATTCGATGCACAACAAACTGCGCTGAGAATCTATGTGCCCGGAAGCCAAGAGGCGGCTACAGAATGGCGGGCCGTGCACAGCACTGGCCGAAGGCTGCAGGAGGAGGAGCCCGTCAGGGTACAGATGGGGTCTAGGATGCAGGCTGGCCCCTCAGCACCGGTTCATCCAGTGGCTCAGTCAGGAATGGCGCCAAGACAACCGGCGATGCCTTTTATGATGGGCCAGTCTAGGCCAAGGGGAGCGCAGCCTCTGCTGCCATCTACGCAGCAGAAAATTCAGAGGCTGCAGGAGATGTCTCCCTTCGCCCAAGATCCGGCGGCCTATCAGGCTCCTCAGTATCATCAGCCCGGAAGGGTACATCAGCCCGAAAGGGTATATCAGCCCGGAAGGGAGTAGCAGGCGGTCATCACCCCAAGGTAGCAGGTGGTCCCAGCACAACGCTATGAAGAGCCCTCCTATCCGGTAGAGTCGGAGGAGTTCGAGGGAGTGTATGGGTACCCGCCAAGCTACATGCAGGCGCCTGAGCCCCAGTATCAGGAACAGCATGCTGCAGTAGCTGAAGAGCTGCCAAGGGCCATCGAAGGGCCACCACCACCGCCAGCCGATTATGATCCCATGGGCCCCGGATACATAGGCCAGGGATACTTGACGGCGGCGCAAGGAGTGCCCTTTGCCCCTGTGTACTTACAACCCAAAAGGGAAAGTCAGGTGAGCATACCTAAAATGAATACCCAAGGCATGAAACCCCCAAAGTGGAATGAGGACAAGCAGGCCTTGACCAAGTGGTTACAAGAAATTGTGATGTATTTCAAAACCACTATAGCACCCTGATCTCAATGGGGTTGGATTGCACTGAATACTCTTGAGGAGTCAGTGAAACACGGCCTACTTGCACAATTGGGGCACCTATGGGGGGTTACAATTGATGCAAAAGTGCTCTCGCAGCCAGAATTCCAACTGTCATGGGAACAGTTTAAATATGGCATGGAGACACTTTATGATCACAAATGTTCAGACTTTGACATAAGGCCTGAAATTGCAGCCTTTACAAAGGCAGGGACCTCGGGTCCCGATACAATCAAATATATGCAGCTCTTGGAACAAATGTTTCTCAAGTGTGAAAATGAACTTGATGACTTTTCCAAGTTGCATGCATTACACAATGGACTTCGTCCAGGCATAAAACGAAAATGTTTGTTAAATAAAGATGATGAGCAATGGACCACTTATGCCAGCCTGCGGGCTCATTTGTATAAAGTTGGTCCCACATATGACCAGGAGTATAAGGCATATGGTGCTCGTCGAAATGAAGGCCGGAATGGCAAGTCAAGCACGAGTAATCGCCTTCCCCCTAATCGGATTATTCAAAGACACCACGCACTGAAAGTGGACAATCGGGGAAAGCCCGTTTTGAATAACAGGCCGAAAGGTCACGGGGGAGTGGTTTATAAACATTCTCGTGCTAATGAGTCGCAGGCCCCAGGGGAGCGTGTTTATGAGCCGCTGGCCGACATATGCAACCCAATGGAAGGCAAGATGGTCACCGACAGGTTGCAATTATGCGACACTATGGTGGAGGTTCTCAAAAGAGCCGGCCGGTGCTTTAGATGTTTCAAACCGTACACCGCCGACCACCTCTTATCGGGTGATTGTCCAGGCCGAGGAAAACTACCCATGATGCCGGTACGCCCTGGCCATTCTGCGAGATCCTCACACACAGTTTCACGTGCACTTTGTTTGGCAGCACGGAAACATAATGTGAACAGTGCAAAACATAATGTGGCACCAGTGGTTCTAGTTCCTAAATTGAGCACTTTGCAATCTGCTGCCAATGATGTGGTGAAAACTCGTCACACACATGCTCAGTCGGGAAAAACCTGGAAGGGTCTGCACAGTGAAATGGATCACTCTGATCGCATGTTGAAACCTGTGCACTTCAACCACATTCAATCCTTGGTTGCCCATCAGCTTACATTAGACGCATGTGCCAACCCCAGTGGGGATAACGCACTTTGTGCGCAATATTGTTCGCGAGATACCAGTTTCTTGAAGAAACCATTATCTCACGAATTTGTGTGGATTAGTCCCCCTTTCAAGAATGTTGAGCCATTCATAGCTCACTACTTTGCTGAACGAGCAAAGGCTCCCAAGCATGTAGGAGCATGCATTCTTCTCCCCGCATGGCGGACTTTTACGGACGATCCTAGGTTGCGTTAGCTGCGCATCCTTGTCCATTACCCGAAGGGTACCCGGTTATTCACACAACCGATATTGGGACAATCAGGCCGCCAGGAGATGCCTGGCATCCCCTGGCCCGTGAATGTGTACTATCAACCCCCTGAGCAGAGGTGGGCCATCAAGGAACGGGGACGGACTAGGAACGGGGATGGGAACGGGAACGGGGACGGACCGGAGTCCGTCCCCGTCCTTGGGCCGGACAGATTCGGGACGGATTTGGGACGGATTTGGGACGGATTTGGGACGGGCTGGAACGGACTGGAACGGGTCCATTCCTGACCCAGGAATGGACCCAGGGACGGGTCCGTTCCTGACCCAGGAACGGACCCAGGGACGGGTCCGTTCCTGGGATAGGAACGGTGTCTGTTCCCATCCCAGGAACGGACCCATCCCTGGGATGGGAACGGACACCGTTGCCGTTCCCATTCCTACCAACTTTGGACGGGCCCACCTCTGCCCCTGAGGGGGCAGCGGGGCACCGCATTCGAGGGGTCTCACAAGACCAACCTCGTCTGACCTTTACCAGTCAGGTTGGGTATCAACCAGCGTCCATCCTCTTTGATACGGGGGCGACTGGCACTGCCTATATCAACCCGACCTGTTGCCGTCGGTTAGGCTTAACGCCTAAACATCCGCAATCCACATCCAATCAGTAGTTGCGTTGCCTACATCGCCTACAGCGATTGGCACGTGCTGCTCGTCGTCTTGTGGACCCTACGGAGTTTTCAACACCCCCACATGTGTTTTCAACACCCCCACATGTGGATTCTTCTCTGTCTGAGGCTGAAGTCCTCCTCGCGGACGGATCCTCACTTCCTTCGTTGGGAGTCATGGATGTCCCCTTAACCATTCAAGGTTATAAGGACACTGTCTGTTGTGTGGTGATTGACCTCTCTGATGATTATGACATCATTCTCGGTGACAATTGGCTCTATGAGCACGCCGGTGTCATTGATTATCGTCAAGGCCACATCCGTGTGGTTTCCCGTGGACGTGAAATCACTCTCCACAGTTTTCCACTAATCCCTCTGGCTTTGCCTTCTCCTGCTTGCCGGTTGGGTTATTTGTGTTCACTGGGCTATGCTCGACGCGCCTACCAGCAGGGTTCTCCTCTCCATTTGGTTTTGGTTCGCCGGGTCGGCGATCTCCCTGAGGGGGACGCACTAGGCCCTTCGGCCACCACAGGTCGGAAGACCACATCCCACGTGGTGAATCCCGCACATATTACATCTCTATTGGAGGAGTACAAGGATCTTTTTCCTGACGAACTCCCTAAGGGCCTTCCCCCAGATCGGGGGGTGGCTTTAACGATTCCCCTAGAGGAGGGAACTAAACCAGTAAAGCGACCAGCTTTCTGGTACAGTCCAAAGGAAATGGACGAGATCAGATCACAGGTAGATTACCTACTGAGAAAAGGTCTGATCACGGAGAGCAGTAGTCCATTTGGAGCTCTAGTACTTTTTGTACCAAAGCCAGATGGCAGCCTCCGAATGTGCATCGACTATCAAGCACTAAATAAAACCACGATTAAGAATAAGTGGCCAATTCCTCGAATAGATGCCCTCCTGGATCAACTGCAAGGGGCCAAGATCTTTTCGGCTATAGACTTGCAACAAGGGTATTATCAACTTCGGATTGACAAGGCCGATTGTGCCAAAACGGCTTTTGTGACACCGTTGGGCCTTTACGAGTTCAAGGTACTTCTTTTTGGTCTTGCAAATGCCCCAGCGATATTCCAGTAGACGATGCACCATATATTTGGTGATCAAATTGGTAAACACGTTCTGGTTTACCTGGACGACATCTTGGTGTTTAGCCGAACTGCTGAGGAGCACATACAGCACCTAAGACAAGTGTTAGAAGTGCTACGACAACAGAAGCTGTATTGTCGTATGCACAAGTGTCAGTTCGATAAGGAGGAAATCTCCTATCTGGGACATGTGGTGTCTCAAGAGGGTATACGCCCAGATCCCGAAGGGATCGAAAAGGTTAAGAACTGGGCTGTACCACAATGTGTGAAGCAAGTACAGCAGTTCCTCGGGCTAGTAAACTATTTTCGAAAGTTCATACAGGGCTATTCGAAAATGGCTACTCCCTTGACAGACTTGACCAAACAGAACGGCAAGTGGGAGTGGACAGCGAAATGTCAAGAGACATTTGAGCATATAAAGGAGTGTTTAACCACAGCTCCATTGCTCAAGATGCCAGACCCGGAGAGGCCTTTTGAGGTCATAGCAGATGCCTCTCAGACTGTGGTGGGAGCAGTTCTGATGCAAGATAATCATCCAATCTGCTACGCCAGCAGAAAGTTCCTCCCAGCGGAGTTGAACTATAGTGTGACGGACCAAGAAGCGTTGGCTTCTATTCACGCTGTCCAGTTATGGAGGTGTTACCTTGAAGGGACACGCTTCAAACTGGTGACAGACCATTGTCCGTTAACTTACCTTAAGTCACAACCACAACTGAGCTGAAGACAGGCCAGGTGGTCTGAGATCTTGCAACAGTTTGACTTTGACTAGGGATATCGCCCAGGACGAAAGAATGTGGCTGATCCACTCTCTCGCATTCCTCCATCTCCCGACGAACGGGAAGCCAGGAGGAAAAGTCAATTGATTGTCTATGGCTTAAGAGTAATACACAAGCGGGGAGATAAGAAAAAGATGGTAGAGGCAGAAGATCTGGCCTCCAGGATCCATCGGGCCTATGGCCAAGATCCCCAGCTTGCGTCTGTAAAACAGCAGCAAGAGATGTGTTGTACAGACGGGTTATGGTTGCGAGGCAAACAG